>JAEANM010019590.1:0-12322 GCA_017656035.1 Myanophis thanlyinensis | reverse complement strand
TAAAGCGGTACATAAATCTAAGTGCTATTGCTATTGTATTTAGCAATTGCAGGATAGTTTGATCAGCAGCAGATAATGGTGTGTGTAAGGTCTCCTGCTTGGGCGGTGGGTTGGACTAGATGACCTACAAGGTCCCTTCCAACTCTGTTAATCTGGAATCATCAGAGTGGGAAAGAGGGATGGGCCAAGACTTACCAAACCAGTTCCAAAGCTGATACCAACTTGCCCGTGGGTTTTGGAGCAGGCTTCTCCAACCTGCAAAAGCCTTGATCTCATGGCCCATAATCCCCAGCCTGTATAGCCCTGGCCTGACCCCCATCCTGGAATTGCAGAAGTGGAACCCAAGGGAATTCAAATGACCCCAAATTGAGGAAGGCCACGCAGGGCAAAATGGCTCCACATTAGAAGGCTTTGACAACTACAGTGGGAGTGGGAGTGGGGGTGGGGGTGGGTGGGTGGGAAGACCCCCTTCCTTGCCCCATGGCTGAGAGAAGCCCAGGCCAAAACACCCGAAGGCAGAAGAAGAAGCAAACCAATCAAGGAGAGATCCAGCCTGGAACTAAGGAAGAATTTCCTGATGGTGAGAACAATGAGCCAGTGGAACTACCTGCCACCAGAAGTGTGGGAGGTTTTGAAGAGGCTGGACTGCCATTTGTCCGGGGTGGTATAGGGTAAAAGTGTCCAGCCTTGGAAACTTTAAGACTGGTAGACTCCCAGAATTCCCCAGCCAGCGTTAAGTTCCAAGGTTGGACATTCCTGATAGAGGCTCTCCTGTCTAAGCAGAGGGCTAGACTAGAAGACCTCGAAGCTCCCTTCCAGTTCTGCGATTCTGTCTAATCTGAACTCCCTCCAAGAGCAGACCTCTGAGTTGGCTGAGAAAGAAGTGGGAATAGGGGGACCCCCCCCCCAAATCACTTCTGCCCTTACCTGGTGAAAGGGGTGGGAGGCGCAGTACTCCGGGGGTCCGTGAGGCTGGCAGCAGTAGGGGCCGGGCTGCTCCTCCAGGGGGGCTGTCTTCAGCCTGGCATCGGCCTCCTGTGGGGAAGAGAATATGGGGGTCCTTGAGGTCTCCCCAAAAGACCAAGCCCTCTGCTGCGCTGGTCGGAGGGTTGAGGAGGAAATGGAGGGCTAACTGCAGCTGTGAGGGTGAGACCCCCAGGCTCTGGAACGTGGAGAAAAGCTATCCTAGTTTTGGGACTCCATCACCCATCATCCACTGCTCTTGACCTCAGTTTTAAGGATTATTGGCTACCGCTATTCCCTGTAGCTCTGAGGGTCCTTCAACCCAGAGGGGGCACCCTTTCTCATAGGTTTCTCACCCTTTCTCACGGTATGACACCTGAGCATAATGCTATAGGAAGTCCTCGACTTACAACGGTTCATTTAGTGTCCGTTCGAAGTTACAATGGCACTGAAAAAAGTGACTTAGGACCATTTTTCACACTTATGACCTTTGCAGCATTTCCCCCAAGGTCACATGATCAAAATTCGGCTCATATTTATGACACCTGGCATGTCCCAGAGGGTCACATGATCCCCTTTCAAATTTCTGTCACTAAACAAGATCGTTGTTAAGTGAGTTCTCCATTTACAACCTTTCTTGCTACAGTTGTTAAGTGAATCACTGCAGTTCTTAAGTTAGTACCCTGGTTGTTGAGTGAATCTGGCTTCCACACACACACTACAGCTGTCATAAATATGAGTCAGTGGCCAAACCCCTGAATGTTGACCACATGAGCATGTGGACACTGCAATAGTCACAAGTGTGAAAAACAGCCATAGGTCAATTTTTTCAATGTTGTTGTAAATTTGAACGGTCACTAGATGAACCGTTGTAAGTTGAGGACGTATACCTATATAAAAATGGGAGGAAGGCTAGAGCCTTCAGGAAATGTCATGTGACACCCCAGGAATGTGAACAGAACTTCCATGGAATGAGGACTCCTGCCATGGGCCAGGGGGGTCAGACTAGAAGACCGCTGAGGTCCCCTCCAACCCTAGGATTCTTGAATTCATGGAAGGAGCTTCCCGGAAGGGACAGGAAAGGACTCACCAGGGCCCGCTGGAGGTGGGGCTCCTGCCCCAGGCAACCATACTGCATGCCGTTGCTGCCCCAGGCCGGATCGGGGCCGAGGTGGGGCAGCTGCGGGGGGAAGCCCTGGGCGGCCTGTCTGGGTCCCGTCTCCTCGAAGCCGTCCTGGGCCGCGGCGGGGAAGGGCTCGTCCGGCACCTGCCGCTGGTACGGGTGGAAGGGGCTCCGGAGGGCGCTCTTGGGGAAGCGGCCGCGGAGGGCGCCCTCCTCGTAGGCCGGGCGCCGGAATTTCTCCCGGGGAAGGGGCTGCTGCCCCGCTGGGAAGCGGGCGAAGAGCTGCTCGGGGCGGGGCGGAGAAGCGCCGGAGCTGGGCGGGGAGCCAGGAGGGTTTCTGTCCGGCCGGCCGTGTCCATCGCCAGGAGGCTGCGGGTGGAAGGCTGGATGCCCCTGTGGGGAAGAGCCATAGTGCGGTGTGATGGAGCCCCAGGAAGGGGAAGGGGAAGGGGGAGGGGGAAGGGGAAGGGGAAGGGGAGAGAAGAGAAGGCCCTTCAAGGTCCGCCCCTCCCTGGGCTATCTGGAAAGGCGGCCAAGCAGCGATCCTCACCTGGCGGGCGGGGGACCCCGACTCTTCACAGGCCTGCATTCGGTCACCGCATGGGTTGCTCTCCAAGGGATCCAGAGAAGGAAACTTGATCCTAGCCTGATCCTGGAGCAAGGAAACCATTTCCGAACTCAGCCGGGAATCTCTGGCAAGAAAAAAAAAACAACAGATGGGGATCAGGAAGGAAATCACATTTGGGGGGCAAAGAGAGAAAATGGCCCCTCGGTCTGAGCTCTGCTTTTGAAGCCCCTCCCCGCCCGAGCAAAATTCCTCTGGCTTTAACCACTAGGCTCAGCTCGGCTCAGCCCATCTCATCTCCCCATCCTCTCTCACCAAGCCCCTGGCAAAGCAACAGCCCAGAGCCCCCCCCCCCTCTTGAGGGAGATGCAGAACATGAAATAAACATAAATAAAATAAAAGAGAAGCCCCATCCCCAGTTCGGCACCCACCCTAGTGGGGAGGGCTGAGCCCCATGAAAGGCAGCAGAGCAGAAAAGGGTTTGGAAAGGATAGGCGGTGATGGGGGAGTCGCAAGGGGTGGGGTGTCAGAAACTCTGAGTTCTAATCCTGCCCTAGGTATGGCATGCTGGCTGGGGAATTCTGGGGGCTGAAGTCCACACGTCTTAAAGTTGCCACGGTTGGGGAACGCTGACTTATACGATGCCTCTGCTGTAGGGCAGGGGGGAAACTAATCCTCTATGGAAGCCCCCCCCCCCCATGGGGCATTCCAGCCCTCTGAGTCCCAACCTTCATCTGGGCCGGCACTTCGCCCCCCCCCCCCCCCACACACACCTGGAGAAATGTGGGCCCGGGAAGAGAAGCGCAGGGAGGGGTGCTTTCTTGGGGGGAGGCGTGTTCCCGAAGGGGACCCTGAGCCCCCTGAAAGTGTCCGAGGGGCACCGTGGAGGAGCGGCGAAACTGTCCTGGCGCTCCACTCGCCGCTGCTCCCCCGGTTCCCCGAGGGAAATAGGAGGCAAATGCCCCCTCCCGCCACTTTTGTAGTTCAAAAGGGGGGAGGACTGAGTCGGAAACCCCGCGCGAAGCCCCCGAAAGCGAGACGTGTGCGGGGCAGCTGTAGGGCGCATTCCAGGCCGGCGAGGGTTGCGCGCAGCTGCCTGGCGGAGCTGGCGGCGGTGCGCACACGCTTCCACTTGTCTGGGGAGGGCGCGCGGGGGTGATGAGCTCGGCCCTGGATCCAGCTCCTGCCGACGAGGCTGGCGGGGATGACAAGCGCCCCCCCCTCCATTTTGTCAAGGCAGGCAGTTGCGAGGGAGCCGAGCTCACCTGGTAGACCCGCTGGGCGAAAGAAAAGTGAGGGCGGGCCTAATCCAGCCCCAGGAACATAAACCCGGCAAAGGTGTGCGGCGAGGGCCGATTTGGGGACACCTGTCTGCGAAACGGGGGGGAGGGGAATCGATCAAAGAGAGCGGGCGATCAGTTGATTTCTCCGCGAACTGGGACTTCGCCTCTACCTGCCGGGGAAGGAGAGAACGCGCGAGCTTATCTCCAGAACCCCCCGTGCTACCCCGGAGAAGCCCCCGCCCCGAATGGGGTCCTGCTCTGGCATCAGAGAAACTGGAAGGGGCCTGGGGGTGGGTGGAGCGGGGGTGGCGAGGACCCCAGCTGAAAGCCGCCGGGAGTCGCTGCACAGTGAGACTCGGCGGGATAATTATTCCATGAATAAAACTAAAATTAAAAAGCTGAGCGGGTCTCGAGCCGAAGTCACCCCTCTCCCACCCCAGACAGGAATCCGGGCCTCTGGTGGACGGGGCGGCCGCTGAGCCGGCAGGTGGAGACCCGCGGCGCTGTAGGGGGGCTGGAGCAGAGTCGCCCCTCCGCTTCCCGGGGCTTCAGTGCGGCTCCCTGCGCTGACCCGGGACGGGCCTAGCCCCTTCCCCGCCCCCCCCACCCCCCGGGACCGAGATCCACGGTGCCGGGCTGGGTTAGCTGAGCCCCGGCTGACCCCACCCCGCCTGACGGATTAGAGGGCGACCCCCTTCCCCTTCCCCTTCCCAGCCCGGGGGAGGGGTGAGTTCCCGGGCGTTGGGCTCCCCAGGGGCTCCTTGAGCGCTAGGCGAGGCTGCCGCCTCCCTGCCCCGCAACCGCTGCGCGAGCGGCGGCCATCGGGTCTCGGCGGGCCAGGTCTGCCGCCCTTCTCCCGGGCTCAGCGTGGCTTGGCGGGCGGGGACCGGCCTTGCTGGCGCCGGGCTTCGACCGCAAGAACCCGCCGCACGGGTTGCTCGCTGGCTCACCCGCCCGCCCGGCCTTCGGGGCTGCGGGAGCGCTCCGTTCTCGCTGCCGGGCGCCCGGGGCTGCTATCCGTGGCGAGGGCGGGCGGTGCCCTGCAGCCTCCCGAGCCGTCCGGATTCCCTGCGCGCGGCCCGGAGAACGGCGGAACCCCGCTTGGCTCGCGCTTCTCCCCTTCTCCAGCCCCCCCCCCCCGTCCCACAGGAAATCATCTCCACTCCCACCTCTGGCCCAAAGAGGGGGCAGGAAACAGGGGCAGGCCGGAGGGGTATCCTGAAAGAGACCCCCGAGGTTGTGGCATTATCTTCTGTAGCCCCTTTGCAGCCACAGCTCTCCAAAGGGGGTGGCTTTTAAGAAAGCTATCAAGGGGCCACCTTCGGATTTTTGGCTACTACAGACTAACACAACTGTCCTACAACATGACAATCCCATTATTGTCACCATTGTCATTCTTGTTATGGGCTGCAATTGCCTCAACCCAAATGGGGAGTTATGGGCTTCCTATCTGGGCCCCAAATGCCCACCTGGGACCCCTAAGCTGCTTTGGCTGAGGAGGGGGCCTCTTTCCTGCCTTCCCCATTGCAAGGGGCAGCTGGGAGAGAAATGCCAGCGGGGTCTACAGCCCCAGGTATCTTGGGAGCCCACAACCCCACGGAAGGCCCAGCTTGCCGTTTCTACCGAATAAAATGGTGGTCTTAGATGGACCACCCACCCACCCACCCATCCAAAGTTCTGCAGTTGGAAAGTGTGAAGGGGGGGAATGGGGGTTGGGTCACGGCTGTCATTGGATCCTCCCAGATTGAAGGGTACTCGCTGGTCATGTGAGGTACTACTATCACTCTATAAAGCCTTAGTAAGACCACACCTAGAATACTGCATCCAGTTTTGGTCACCATACTATAAAAAATGATGTTGAGCCTCTAGAAAGAGCGCAGAGAAGAGCAACCGGGATGATTTTAGGAGACTGGAGGCTCAAACATAGGACGAATAGTAGCAGGAACTGGGCCTGGCTGGTCTAGGGAAGAGAAGGACCAGGGGAGACAGGAGAGCATCTCCCAACATCAAGGGGCTGCCACAGATAGGAAGCTATTTTCCAGGATACCCGAAGGCCAGACAAGGAACAACGGATGGAAACTGACCAAGGAGAGATTCAACCTGGAAATAAGGAGGAATTTCCTGACCGTGAGAACCATCAACCCCTGGAACAGAAGTTGCCTTCCGAAGTTGTAGGAGCTCCATCCCTGGAGGCTTTCAAGAAGAGACTGGACTGCCATTGGTTAGAAATGGTGCAGGGTCTCCTGCTTGGGCAGGTGGTTGGACTAGATAACCTCCAAGGTCCCTTCCAACTCTGTTATTCTGGTTGCTTCCTATAAGGAAGCCGTGAGCCCTGCTACAGAATGGCTTCAATCGCAGAAGAAGCTCCTGAATTAACTTCTGAAACAAATTTGGGGTGCTGGAGCTGCAGCCCCTCCGTGAAGCCGTGGAAGGCCAAGGAATATATAAGACTGACCGGGGTGAAGCAAAGCGTGTCGTGGGAATGTGGCCGGAGGGCCTTTTGCTGACCCGGGTCGTCACTGCAGGCTGTACAGAGCTCATTTCGGGGAGCCTGGGGCAAACGAGGGGGCCACTAAAAGGAGACCCTCATGCGCATATTCGTGGTACTCACCTGCTCCAGTGCCCGATAAATGTGGAGCAAGCAGTTTGTATACAGGGAGTCCTCGACTTACAACGGTTCATTTACTGACCATCCAAAGTTACAACAGCACTGGGAAAGGGGACTTATGACCATTTTTCACACTTCCTTTGCAACATCCCCATGGTCACATGATCAAGATTCAAGCGCTTGGCTACTGACTCATATTTACGACGGCCACAGTGTCCCGGGGTCACGTGATCCCCTTATGTGACCTTCTGACAAGCCAAGTCAGGGGAAGAGCCAGATTCAGGTTGGTAAGTTAAGAACTGAAATGATTCCCTTAACAAGTGTGGCAAGAAAAGTCGTAAAATGGGACAAAAGTCACTTAACAAATGTCTCACTTAGCAACATTAATTTTGCACTCAATTGTGGCCGTAAATTGAGGATTACCTGGGTACTCAAAAGCGCTTATATAGGAGGGGAAATGGCTGGTGTCGTTTCTAGCTGCCAGGACCCCTCCTGCCCTGGGGGTTTGGCCATTCTTTATCCTCCCCCTCCCCTTTTAAGAGGGTGGGGGCTTCTGCCCAGGTAAATGTCATGCCAGGTAAGGGCCATAAATGCCATTCTAGGGAGACCCAGAGATGCGTTTTCAAAACACGTCTGGGCTCCCTTCCTTCCTTCCTGCCTTCCTTCCTTCCTTCTCTCTTTTTTTCTCTTTCTTTCTTTCCTTGAAAACGTTTCACTTCTCACTGAAACAAATATAAATTCTTCTGTTCTCCACCATTCAGTCAGAACTGAGGGAGCTTCTTGGACGAGAAGGGAAACATTTTCAAGAAAAAAATAGACAAGAAAGTCCAGTTTCCTTATGAAAAAAGCACGTTTGGGACAAGGATGAGGCCTGGAGGATGGAGAATTTCCATACACATCCAAGAAAGAAAATGGCTGGTCTAATTTCTAATTGCAGTTCAATTTCCAGGACCTCTCCTGCTCTCACATCTGGCAGAACACAACAGAATAACAATTGGAAGGGATCTTGGAGGTCTTCTAGTCCAACCCCCTGGTCAGGCATATACCATTCCTGACAAATGGGTGTCCAACCTCTTTTTAAAAACTTTCAGTGTTGGAGTGCTCACAACGTCTAGAGGCAAACTGGCCATTATTTGTCCTTAACCCCCACCTCTTGGAAGGGACCTTAGAGGTCTTCTAGTCCAACCCTCTGCTCAAGCAACAGGTCTTATTCCAGGGTGTCCAATCACCTCCACCAGTTGGAGAGGGGGGGGGGATTTCCGTCCAGGCGGGTTTTGCTAAAATGAACAGGTGGTGAGTGAGTGGGTGGCCCCCGAGGGCCTCGCCTTCTGACTCACCCCTGAGATCATTCTCTGGAACCAGAGCTGGTCACCCAACTCCTCCTGGGGAGATGCCCCAACCAAAGGACGGGCTGTGAAAGCGAGGTTCGGTCCTGCAGGGGTGGGTGTGGCCCTTGCGGGCGGGCGGCCTGGCCCACGCCGTCTTCTGCAGAAGAGAAGATGGCGTGATAAGGAGGATACCAGCTGATGGGGCTGCTGCCCAGGATGGCACAGCCAGGTGAGGGCCACGCCTGGGCCCTATCTGGGCCCCGGATCTGCACACCTCAGGGAAAACCTCTGCCCAGTTGTTGCACTGCAGCATCCTTTCTCCTTCCCCTGAGGTCTCCGCTGGACAGCTGCTCTGACCCCCCACCCCCACCCCACCTCCTATGCCAGGTGAGCATCACAGAAGACCCCGATCACCAGGCCAGGCCTGGAAGAAAACCATCCCTGCAGCTTCTCCACGAAGACCAAACCTCTGTAGGGCCCAGCTGCAGAAGGCCAGGCCAGTTTTTGAGCAGGAGTTGGATGGGATACAGGCAGGGCGGAAGCAGGCAGGGACCATCATACAGAATAACAGTGTGGGAAGGGATCTTGGAGGTCTTCTAGTCCAACCCCTTGCTCAACCAGGAGACCCTATATCAGGGATGCCCATCCTTGGACCTTTAAGACGAGAGGACTTTAACTCCCAGAAGCTTTGCTGGCTGAGGGATTCTGGGACATGAAGTCCACAAGTCTTAAAAGTTCCCTTACTGTGTCCCATTCTGGGCAAATGGTTGTCCGGTTTCTTCTTGAAAACCTCTAGTGATGGAGCATTCTGGAGGGAAGCCGTTCCACTGGTTAATTATGTTAAATTCTACATTTAAATAGATATACCAGATGGACAGAATCAAGTCCGGTTTTTAGTCTCAGCTGATCAGAAGACCCCCGGACCTCCACCATTCCAGCTGCATCTTCTGCCTCTCTGGTTACCTCCTCCCCAGAACCCGAAACCCCCTGAGATCAGTGGGACTGGAGGGGGATCTTTGCAAAGCCCCCATGGCAGGAGGATCTCCCCAGGGTTAACCTTAAGAGCAAGGGAAGGCACAGCAATGCTGGCCTAGGAGGCCCCTTGCACCCTTCGTTGTGGTGGGCACCTCCGCCAAAGCACCCCTGCCCCGGAAGGGGAAGAGAACGGAAGGTCTAGGCAGATCCTCAACCCTCCTGGTCACGGTTGACCCGAGGGTGCTTCCCCAGAAGGTCACTGGGCCTCCTTGGTTTTTCCTGGAAACCCTTTCGCTTCTCACCCCAAAAGAAAAATACTTCTTGGATGAGAAGTATTCCAGTGGTTGAGGGGGTGTCACAGAGAAGGGGGGGAGTCAAATTATTCTATGAAGCCTCTGAAGGCAGGACACGAAGCAACCTGGGAATAAGGAGAAACTTCCTAACAGTTAGGACAATTGACCAGTGGAACAGCTTGCCACCAGAAGTTGTGGGTCCTCCATCAGTGGAGGCTTTTAAGAAGAGCCTGGACAACCACCTGTCTGAAATGGTGTAGGGTCTCCTGCTTGAGCAGGGGGCTGGACTAGAAGACCTTCAAGGTCCCTTCCAGCTCTGTCCCGATTGATTGATTGATTGATTGATTGAGAAGTGAAATGTTTTCAAAGGAAAAAACCCCAAGAAACTCCAGTTGCCCTGTGGGAAAAGCAACTTTCGGACAAGAGAATGGAAGATGTTCAGGGCAGCCCCGGACAGACCTAGTGGGGGATCTCTCCTGGCCCTATTGGGTTGGGGGTGGTTGGGTCTTGCTTGTTTGCAGATGGGCAGGCTCCTGGCAGTGTGGTCGAGGGGGGAGGTCCGTGGGCAGCCCTGACCCGCAGAGGGTCAGGGGTCAGTTTCCATGCCAAGTGAGCAAGAGCTGGTGGGGAGGAATGGGGTTTTTGCTCCTAGGGTTGCTGTGGGGCTGACCCCAGTGACCGTAAGCCCAGCGCCTTCAGCATCCCAATAGAGAGGGCGGGGAGAGACCCCTGCCAGGCCTGGTCCAGGGCTGCCCTGAGGGGGTCTCCAGCCAGGACACCCCCTGCCCTGCAGCCGCCGTTCTTTTCCTGCGCTGCTGCTGCTGCTGCTGCCGCCGTGGCTGCTGGGCTGATGCCATGTTCCTCCTTTCAGAAGGAAGGCGTGTGGCTGACCCGCCCAGGTGGTTTCTGTCCCTGGCTCGTTTCAGGCTGGGCGTGGGGCCTTTGCTGCCTTCTCTGGGGAGCCCCACCCGTGGCCACTCCTTCCCTCCCACTGGGAATCGCCCACAAGGAGCTTTGTAATTACCTTCATTTGATCTGTGGGGCGGATTTGGGAACTTTATGGGCAAGAAGCTGAGTAGGTAGAAAACCTGGATGGCTGGGAGCAGCAGACGATGGGGTGGGGGGTGGGGGGTGGGGGGTGGGGGGTGGGGGGGTGCCCATGCCCAGCTAGGAAGGCTGAGCCTTGCAGCCCCATGTCCAGGTAGGGAAGGCTTGAGCGTAGGAAGGACAGGGAGCCCTCGAGCATGTGCAGAATGCTTCAAGTAGGTAACCCAAATACCCAGTACACCTTATGCCCTTCCAGTTGGGTTTGAGTAAAAACATGACTGCTTATAAAGGAGAATCTTTGCAGCTCAGGGTTGAAATGAAGGGTCTCTGGGCCTGGTGGTTTCATTGCAGACGTCTCATGACCCAACGAGATAACATCATCAGTACCAGAAAGGAGGGGGGTTTGCAGGGATGACTGTGGGGTCCTTGGTGGTCTCTCCACCTGGTTACTCTATTGCAGACATTTCATGGCCCAACTAGGCAACCTCATCACTGCTGGACCAAGGACCCCACATTCCTCCTTAATGGTGCCCCAGTCGCCCCATAGGACCCCTAGGCCTTGGGGGGAGGGGGCAGAGGCTAAGCTGAAAGCCTCTGCTGATCCCTTGTCCCACAGATGAAGACCCCACCCCACCCCTTTTGTCTAAGTCCAAGAGAGCCTTAAAGCCCATCAGAGACCTTCAACGGGGAGGGGACGGCTACCTTCAGCCCTTCCCCGCATGTCACCAGGCACGGCTGTGGGCAGAAAGGCTGCTGAGACTGGCAGGAGCATGTGGGGGGAGGGGGCTGCTTCAGAGGAAGAGGAAGCCCCTCACTCATCTCTTGTGACCACAAACTCTTTGGCCCTCCATCATTCTTTCTGACATGCACCCACCACCAGCATCTCTGCCCTGGGGTGCCAATTCGACTTCCCATCTCTGTCTCACAGAACCAAACCCCCGATTCCAGGCACCACCACCCCTGATTCCTGGATGTGCCAGAAGAATGAGGGAGGACCCCAGGGTCTGGGGTCTGGTGGGCTACAGCAGCAGCCTGCTCCAAAGCACCCCAAGACCCATCTGCTCTCCCATCAGCCTCCTATGGGTAGAGTCCCCTTCTAGCCCTTGCAGCTATGACATGGAGTACTTGCACCATCTCCATGCCACTGGGGCCAGCCGTGGCGCATGTCCAGACTCACATACGGGGAATGATGTGGGGTCAGAGCTGCAGACCAGGAGCCTTGAGGAGGGGGGAGAGAAGAAGAGATCTCAGCCAGCCAGGAACAAACAGCAGCCTGGTGGGTCCATGGGAGGAGGGCAGCTGGGATGGGGGTGGGGGTGAAGGAGAAACCCCCCCCCCCAGGCCCTTCCAGAGCAGAGGGTGCCACTGCCTGGTGCTGGACTTGAGGTGCCAGCCAAGCACCCAGGAAGACTCTTCCGGGGCCAATACTTGCACTTCTAATCCGAAATCTCTTTGGGTTCAAGGCTTCTTCCTTGGCATGCTGGGATGGGTGAGACCCCCTTCTTTGAAGGCCAACGGGGCAGCCCTCCAACAGGCCGTGGGGAGGGGTTGCTTAGGGGGAAGCTGCTGCATCTCTTTGGATTGTCTGGACTTTGCTACGTTGTGAGTTTTTGTGCTCTCCACACTTTTTCTGCGCACCGTTTTCTTACAAACTGGCTCTTTCCGCCTGGATTTAAGCACCGATGCCCAATTATCCCCACAATCTTCCCTCTCTCTGGCTGGGATAAAATCTGCCGTTCTCCAGCTTTGGGTGGTCCAGGCTGTGTTCTTCCCAGGGGTGATCCGTGCGGCTGTGAGAAATGGACCAGAAGGGAGTCTGAGCGCTGGAGAATGGAAGCTTTTGAATGGGGGGGGGGCACAGGGGGGCTGGAGAAAACTCTTGAGCATCCCCCCAACTGCACGGAGATCCAACCAGTCGATCCCAAAGGAAAGCAACCCCCCTGGCTGTCCTTTGGAGGACAGATCCCGAAGGTGAAGTTCAAGTACTACAGCCAGCAGCTGAGGGAGGAGGGAGGGAGGGAGGGAGGGCTCCTCGGAGAACACCCCAGGGTTGGGGAAGAGGGAGGGCAAATGCAGAAGGGGAGGGCAGAAGATGAGAACAGAACAGAACAGAATAGAATAGAATAGAATTAGAGTG
>JAEANM010019589.1:502-12323 GCA_017656035.1 Myanophis thanlyinensis | reverse complement strand
GAATACAATTACAAATGTACACTAAATTCCCTAAAACCCTTTACAGCATTGGGGGTTGCATAATTTTGAACACAACTATATATAGACAAATTCATGTGTCTTTGTGTATGTGTGTTTAAGTATGCCTGACTCATTTTGCTCAAACACCAAAATCTTAACACATTTATTTTATTGAAGACCAGGATTAAGTAACAGGACAAATTCTTTAAATGCTGATGTTAGATTATATGCATTCAGCAAGACAGTGTTGTAGCTGATTTATATGTACTTTGCAATAAGTGTATTTACTAGCAGTATATTCAAATATTCTTTCTGTTCTTCTTGATCCCAGGATATCAATATAAAAAATGGGGACAGCTTGTCTCTAAAATTAACTCAGTATGTAAAAAACATATTCTACTAAAGGAAGATCTTCTATCTTGAGGGTTATAAAGGATGGAAGGAGGCACTCCTGGGAACATGTGGCTTGTGGATGGATCTCTACCTTACTTCTTGGTCATATCATTGAAATGTTTATTTTCCCCAGTGAAATGTAGCAGAAGGGAGGTTTTCAATAAGATGGCATTGATGCATTTTGTATTTCTAGATTATATAGGAGAAAATTGAGGTGATGGTAGGCTGTTCATTTTGGCAACAGCCAAGGCTCATTCTCAGAATAGGTTCCTAGCTAATATTTTATTTTTATTTTTTTAACTGAGATAAAAACAGAGGAATAGTGGTATTTCCTCCCATTAATACTAAATAAATATAAAAGCCTAACACAAGGAAATATTATTCTTGTTTGAATTCTGTCCTCTTAAAAAGAAAAAAGATCAAACAGAAAATGGAAATAAGTTTGCCATTTCACTGTGCCTCCTAGTTATCAAGTGATATGTTTGGAGCTTAGCACTGTTTCCTTCACTTTTTGCATGCAGACTTCAAAATAAACAATTTTGGGATGGAGTAGAAGAAGAAGTTCTGTGCTATATACCTCCCCAATAAAAAGAACTACCAGTGTCAATATTTACCTCAGGATAAATGACTGCAGGATAAAATCATTCAACTTCTGCCCTTCAATCAAAGCTGCAGATTAAATCACTTTTACTTTCTGACATTGCACGAAGGTGCCTGCTAAACACTTAAAACTACACATTTGTTCATTTTTTAACACAGAAATTTAAAAATCTTTCTAATAAATTGCCATGGAATGTTTTTAGAACCCGATATAACACAAAAACACAGAAAAATATACTGGTCATACTTTGATTGCTATGCTAGCCAGTCCCATTTAAACATTTATACAGCTTTTCTCAGTCTGAAGTGTTCCCAATGAAGTGCTCTCTGAGCTTGTTTTCTCGCAGATGGTTCAGTACCCAAATCAGGTAACATCATCAGTGCTAGTAAAGATTGGAGTTTGCTCTCAAAAGAAAGAAAACAACTAACCTTAAGTTTAGAGAGCACTAAGAACCGCCCCTATTGTTTGCTGCTTGGTGTTAATCTCTAATTCTCTGGGTGTGGTCTTAGAGGCTCTTTTGTTGGGCTATTTATTGTTGTCTTACTTGGCAGTTCCTTAACTGGGGAATTGTTTACTTCATGATTATTGGTCTGATGTTAATCTTGGAGTTAATCAATGTATCCCCACCAATACTGACAGGACAAGCCACTAGAATATAACTGAGAGCAAACTCCACTCCTTACTAGCACCAATGATGTTACCTAATTTGAGTAATGAAATGTCTGCAAGGAAACAACCAAGTTCAGAGAGCACCCAGGACCCCTCATTTCAACACTGAGCTACAAATATTATCCTTTATTAGTTCTCCCAATGTATTGGATAGCAAGCTCCTTACTTTGATCACAGAAAGTCAAAGCAGGGAACTCGCTGTCCAATCTTGTAGCAGTCAACAGTGGTGTTCTGCAAGGCAGTGTTTTAGGTCCCACACTATTCCTATTCTATATCAACGATCTATGTGATCAACTTAAAAGCAATTGCGTCCTTTTTGCCAATGATGTAAAATTATTCAATACTATAGATAACTCTGTTGTCTTACAAAGTGACCTCGACTATATGTCGGAATGGTCATCCACTTGGCAACCTCAATTTTCGATCAACAAATACTCTGTCTTACATATTGGTAAACATAATCAGAATGTCAAGTATAAGCTAGGTGGTGTAGAATTAGCTTATGATTGCCACTATGTCAAGGACCTAGGTGTGCTTATCTCTGTTGATCTTTGCTCCAAAGTTCATTGTAACAGTATTGCCAAAAAAGCATTAAGAGTTGTTAATTTAATATTGCATAGGTTTTTTTTCTGGAAACATTGTATTGTTAATTAGAGTTTATAAATCCTATGCTAGACCAATCTTAGAGTATTGTTCAACTGTTTGGAATCCACACCATATATCTGATATTACTACAACAGGTCCAGAAGTACTTCACGAGAAAAAGTCTTGTACTCTTCTGTACTCAATAGAATCCCCTATGCTACTAGGCTCGAAATTCTCGAAATGACAACTTAGAACTATGCTGCTTGTGGTCAGACCTAGATATTGCATATAAAATTGTACACAGTAATGTTCCACCTGCAAATGACTTTTTCTGTTTCAATTGCAACAACATGTGCGATAACCGCTTTAAACTGAATGCAAATCTTTCCAAACTCGACTGTAAGAAATATGACATTTGTAATAGAGCTGTCAGTCTGGAATGCTCTATCTGATTCAGTTGTATCTGCTACAAATCCTCATCATTTCAGTCACAAATTGACTTCCATGGACCTTACACCATACCTAAGTGGACAACAGAGGGGGTGTGCATAAGTGCACAAATGTGCCTATCGTCCCTGTCATTGTATTTTTTTACTTTTCTTATTCTTGTATCCATTTTTACTCACTGTTTGATTATTTTGTATTGTTATTGTATTGTTATGGCTTGACAAATTCTAACAAATAAAACAAATAAATTGGTGTGGAGGCTATGGCATCCCAGTGGCAGAACTGGTGCGCTTAATCCACCTCATCTTTGGGGCAAAGAGAATCCTTGCAAAGGCCCCAACAGCATCCCAAATGGCTGGGCTCCCAGAGAAATAGTAAGGCTGTGCCCCTACTCTTCCACTTCAAAGCTTTAGCCTATTAAAGATACAGCCTCTTTTCAAAACCAAAAGCAGCTGGTGAACGCAGACTGGGATGGAGAGACCCATCTTAACACTTTTCTACCTTGAGGAAAACAAGGCAATTGTCACCATATACTTGCAAACTCAACTAAAGAAGAGCATTCGGGATCCAGCCTCTCTCTCTCTCTCTCTCTCTCTCTCCCACTCCCCCCTAATTTTGCAGGAAATGCTTTCAGGCAGAACATCTGTTACTAAGCAGACAGCTCTTTCCCCTGAATGATTCCTATATTGGGCACAGCCATTAATCAGCACCTATGGAGACTAGTATACCTAGGCCAGACTGTGCATACACAGCGCTGAAGGTATGTATTTCCTTTCTAATTGTCCCTTTGCCTATTTATCTTTGTCTATTAACCTGCAGGCCTGGAGGGAGGGAGGGCCTCTTAATTACTATAAAGCTCTTTGTTTTGAAGAATCTGGGGGTAGTG
The DNA here is from genome assembly GCA_017656035.1 of Myanophis thanlyinensis. Classification (NCBI taxonomy): domain Eukaryota; kingdom Metazoa; phylum Chordata; class Lepidosauria; order Squamata; family Homalopsidae; genus Myanophis; species Myanophis thanlyinensis. The sequence continues at coordinate 8,742 of JAEANM010019589.1, read as the reverse complement.
GTGGTGATGGCTGTAATAATCTTAGTAATAAACATTCATATTTTCTTTATGGCACCCTCAGTGCTGCTACACAGAGCCCTGATTCTAGATAAAGATCAGCGCAAACTGACTATTTTAAATTGAAGAGAATACTCTTTTTTGTTTGTTTTATTGTATTTCCTGGTTTTCACACACGTAGGATGTCTCAATCTTCTCCTTTATATGCAACCTCCACCCCCAAGAAGCAAACTTGTCTATTCAAACATTTATTTATCTTGTTTAGAAACCACCCATCTCCCTCACAGAGTAAGTAACTCTGGGGGGTTTGGTTAAATTTAGTTCAAGAAAATTTAGCGAATTTCTTGAAGGTCCCATCTTGCACTGATATTTGATTACTGCTAGTACAAGCTTTGTGCAGTGGTGGATAATACCAGTTCATTCAAAAATAAATCCTATGGTTTAGCAAGGACCTAGAGGAATAATACAGAGAAATGACAGAATCTTGCTCGCACATAGTATCTTGAGGAGGAGGGGGAAAAAACAACACCTGGGACCTAAACAATTTTCACTATTCAAAATGCAGATAAAATTTTCTTTTTTAATTATCTGTGACCACAGAGAACTTGGCAACATAAAAAGGAATTCTGGATATTTAGCTTAGACTCGGATGGAATACCCTAGAATGAAGTAGTAGAATAGATAGAAAATATAATAGCAGGTAACAGATTTCTCTTGATTTCATAACTCTGTCAATAATGCAATAGACTTAGTAACCTAAAGTTTGAGTGATTTCTTTCAGATAGCCCTAAGTGGATTATCCTGAGAGAAATTCTCCCAATTTTTAAATAATCCAATAGTAATTACCAATAGCTTTTCTTTTCACTGGCACTGGCAAAATAATGATTTTCAGAGCCTGTCAATAATAGAAATAAGGATATGATTTATCTAAGAATGAAATGCATTCTCGGCCTTTTGGCTAAGATCAAGTGAAATGCATTCTCCTTGATGCCGGGTTAATGTTTCTAAGAGCCAGGTATAATTCACAGGATTCTACAAGAGAGACTATTTCTCTTACATACTTTAACCTGGCATCCAGTTAAATAGGTATTTGATACTAGTTTATGCAGCTGATAAAATTGCTTGAATAATAAATGGAGACTAACAAACCAATCAGCTCTATAGAATAAATACGGTTAAACTCAGTGACATCTCTGAGTACAGAACTGTATTTGGTGGAATCTAATGAAGTACTGTAATATATAGTAGATGGTCTTGGTTTTAAAGTCCATCACACATAACAGATTTAGACTAGATTTATATTTACCTCCTAGGCTAAAAGTGCTGATCTGCTGATGAAGACACAGTTACCTGAGTTTATGTGCTATAAGTCATAACAATATTTTATAAAACCCAGAGACTGATGTGACATCCCATAGCCTATTCTCAAAGAGCAAATAAAGATGATTATGACTTAGTGCAATTTGTGTGCCAAGCCATATGCTCAGGTTCACTGACCACACTCAGAAATAATGCTGTTCCTTGGTTTTAGCATCACGTAAAATGTGACCTTATAAACTAAGTTTTATGGCTTAGTTTTATTTATGGACCTGACTGCTATGACTTGTTTCATAGACCGTATTTGGAATAAATTGTGGCTGTAAGTGACTTGTGAATGCAGCCATACAGCTGCACATAATTATTATTTATTCATTTCCTATGCCACTATAATCACCATAGACTTTCTACTTTTTAATAGCAAGAAACCTACCAGTAAAGGAGAATTATTTGCAGCTCAGGGCTGAAATTAAGGATCCTTGGTGGTCTCTGAACTTGGTTGTTTCCTTGCATTTCATGGACATTTCATTACCTAAACTAGATAATACCATCAGTGCTAGTAAGGAGTGGAGTTTGCTCTCAAGAGAAGCATCTCTCCACCAAGCTCAGAGAACATCAAGGACTCCTCATCAAGAAATCTTCAAAACATACATCAAGTATAGGAATACATATAATTCTGGATGGCACTAACTTTATCATCCAAATATTACCTGCCAAAGTTCACTTTTTCCCAATTTCTGGAAAACCAAACCATTGTGGGTAGCTATTCCTTAAAAACACTGTTTTGTGGTCTCATCTACTGAGCTCTCAAAAACGGGAGACCTCATAGATTTGATCTAAAAGAATGTACTGGGTGGGTTGGTTCCCTTGATAAAGGTTATGATGCCCATATTTAAAAGCCAAAGGATAAAGCTTGGTACTTGGAATTGTATTCAGAAACTTTGTAGTTAGGGGCTCAGGATCCACTACACAGCTAATATGTGATTATAGTTAGTAATACTCAATCGCTGCATTTCACATCAGTTGCAATTTCCTTCTTCAAGGATGATTTCCTTCTTCAAAATCTTCCTTCTTCTTTCAAAAGATCATTCTTCAAAATCTTCAAAGATGTGCCAAATGTCTTTGAACATTTGTCAATGTTCAAAGTCAAATTTGTCAAAACTTTGAATTTATTGCAGGAGTCTAAGTAGGTGATGCTGAGGACATCCGTTCCTTTGTTCTCTGTATGGGTTGTATAAAAATGCCTCCCTGGATATCAATTCATAGGGAAGTTAAAGTTTTTGTTACATTACTTTATTATTCTTAAAGAGCAGCCAGGATTTTGAGATTATAGGATGATGCTAATTTAGACTGTACTCGGTTCTAGGAGGCTGGGGAAAGAACAGATCTAGTTTTTAAGAAGAGATTGGACAGCCATTTCTCCAAAATGGTATAGAATCTCCTGCAAGGTCCTTTCGAAGTCTCTTATTTTGTTTTCTGTGCTTCTTCTGCATTCTTCACTACCTAAAGAACATGACCTGGTAAAGTCTGTTCTGATCATTTATAAAAGAACAGTAGCATATTTCAAGGCTCAAACTGTACTACACATTGTATACAAAAATTCATAGATTGTTACATAAACCGAGCTTTATCCTCCTTTCTCTCCTTCCCTTATGGAAAAGCCTTGGCCTTACCTTTCATAGTATATGGTAATTAATTACTTGCAAATTTCTTTTCCTCCCCCAGTAACCTATCATAAAGCCTGGATGATATGCCAAGAAGAAAAAGCAAGCTGTACTTACTTTATTCCAAAAAGGGTTTTAGACACTATAACACTGCAAACTCCTGGTTTATCAAGGTTTGATAGAATCATGATCAGATAAGTAAGCCAACCTGTTCTATAATGATTCATCTCAATCTTTTCATACACAACCATTGGGAGAAGCAAGTGATGAAACAGGCATGACTCCATGATGCAAATAGAGGATGCCATTGATATATAGCAAAGGCAGGTATATATTTATTTAGATGTACTTTCCATCTTCTCTCAGATTGTCAAGGAGAAATAGACAACACAGCATTCCATTCCCCCAACATAGTTGGGCTCAGAGAAAATAAATGTCTACTGTTTATCTTTGTAAACCACCTGGAGTAGTAAGTGATAAATTTTCATAAATAAAAGTAAGTAAATAAGTAAGGAAGTAAGTAAGTAAGTAAGTAAGTAACTAGTTTCAGCACTCTGTTTCACAAGTGTAGAATAGCAATAGTAATAATAATACTTACATATTGCTTCATTGTGCTTTACTGCACTCTCCAACAATCAGTTTACCAGGTCAAAATATTGCCCCAACAATCTGGGTCCTGATTTTACTGACCTCGAAAGGATGGAAGGCTGAGTCAACCATGAGCCGATCAGCATCAAACTCCTGTGAGCTGAAGGTAGTCTTCTGTCAGACATTGGGATGCACACATGGAAGGGCAAAATTTGAGACTTGACATCCCCAAGCCTCTCTTAGAATTTTGACATAATCTCAATTTGGTGCGGATACCTCTGATCTCATCTTCTCACACCCTTTGCTTCCTTCACACCCCAGTACTTAATTTTGTGAATTTCCGGAGACTTTAAGAAATTAAGGAAGAAGCAACAGTTGACAGTTGATTTAGGCAAATCTTAGCACTGGGTTGGTGTTTGGACCGACTATTTTATGTTCAACACTATGCAACTGAATTTCTCTTGATCACATAGCTCTACAACTTGGTTACTTCCCAAGACAGTTTGTGCGACTTTTGCCATGGCAATTCACCAAGTCATGTGGTATGAGATTACATTTCAACAATTGTGAGCTTGCAAAAACTCCACGATACAAAAAAATTACACTCTACTGTTCAGCTGCTTCCGCAATTATATATCTTTCTACTGAACCATGGTGGCGCAGTGGTTAGAATGCAATATTGCAGGTTGATTCTGCTCACTGCCAGGAATTTGATGCTGACTGGCTGATGTTTGACTCAGCCTTCCATCCTTCTGAAGTCAGTAAAATCAGGACCCAGATTGTTGGGGGCAATATACTGACCCTGTAAACTGCTTGGAGAGTGCAGTAAAGCATGATAACGTGATATTTAAGTTTAAGTGCTATTATTACTATTGCCATTCTATGTTTGTGAAACAGAGTACTGAAACTTCATTTAGAGACCAGATCATGGAGAATAACAAAATAACAAAGTTGAAAGGGACCTTGGAGGTCTTCTAGTCCAGCTAAATCATTAAGCAAAGCAATCTCTAACAGCTACTATATTTGTGATCTTACTTCAGCTTCCTTTGCTTTCATCACTGTTGATGATTAACTCCAAACTGTTGCTAAATGATGCAATTATGAAATGAGAACTACCTCCAGTTGCAAGTTATTAGAAGCCAACAGCCACATTGGCAAAATAAAAACAAAAAATTGAGCCAGAATTCTTCAGACTCCTAGTTTATTATTCGTCAACAGACCTACCTTTGGCTCATGCTGCAGACAGGTATAGTTCTACTAACCAGAAATTTACTGGGGTAGAAAGACTTAAATGTGCTTAAACTAGATTCTAGCTTGTGGTAGTAAGCTAGCATGTCCATCCACAGCAAGGACAAGTAATAAAATGTACCTAATCATCAATAGCAAAGCAACACAAACATTTCCTGTTATGGACATATTTGTGAAGATGCAACACAATACTTGTTTTCTGATAATCTTTTGGCATCAGTGTGGCTAGCTGAAGCCACCTATGCAAGCCAGACCTTGAAACTTTATGCCATGAAAATTAAAGAATCAACAAGCTGGTGTCCAGATGAATGTAAACCTAAACCTGTCTGTCCCATCACCTTCTGGTTAATTTAAATAGTCTCATTAGAAGAGAGACTTAAGTAGAAGTAATTGAATAGCACGTATTCATGCAAATGCCTTAATAATTTTACAGTTCAATAATGAGTTCAAATAAATTAGACACATTAATAATGTAAAACTGCCTAAAAGATAAGCACAAGATAGCTGTATTCTTGTAGCCTTTTTTTCTGTTGATAATTTGTTACAGCATAGTGTGACACCAAGAGAATCCAGGCCCCCCTTATTGGCCAGTTGTATTTAATTTTTACTCATCCTTAGTCCAATCCTACATAGAAGTCTGGCATCCCATCCGAAATGTGTGAGGGAAAAAAATTAGTAGGGAAGGGGAAAAAAAAGCTTTCCTTTTCAAAATAAAAAAGCTAATGTTCCACCAATTTCCACCAAAAAGGCAACGCACATTTGTTCATTCTTGCAGGCGATGGAGTATGCAAGTCCAAGGTCAACCTTTAATTTGTACAACCTGAACTAGAATTCCCCTGGGCTGTTTTACCCCCGAGTTAGCGCCCTGTGCTTCTGTGCTATGCAAAACCATGTTTTCAGAATTTGGCAGGCAAGCTGTTCTGTCTATCAGGATAATTTACAGATGGTGTCTATGTGACACAACATATTTATTGTGCAATATTCTCAGGCTATGCAATTTTGCCTAGGGTTAACATTGCCTCGGCTTTTGGCAAAAAGTGCACTTCTGAAATTCTACACTTTTGAAATTCTTCATTCACAAAACAGCTTTTTGAGGAGGGTTAAAAGAAAGAAAGAAAAACAACCCAACAGGCTAAATAACAATAACAATAAGAAGCATCGTCTTTTTTAGAACTGCAAGTCAAAATATACTGGACTGGATCATTGATTATAGGTTGTATTTTTGAACTTCCATTTGGTTAGTGGTCTTGGAATATCTACTGTACGGTTTCTATAGATGATAATTTTTTTTTCCTTTTTCTCTTTGAACCATCTCATAGCATCAGAACTTCTGCTTATTTATGACTTCTCAATCCTGGAAAAGTATGTGGATAATCTTTATTTTATTTATGTATTAAATTTATATCCCACCTTTATTACTTTATATAGAGCTCAAGGTGGCGATAATACACAATATTCCTTCCTATTTTCCTCACAACAACAACCTTTTGAAGTGGGAGGGACTGAGAGGGAAGGACTGGCTTAGAGTCACCTAACTGACTTTCATGCCTAAAGTGGAACTAGAACTCACGATCTCCTGGTTTCTATGCCAGCACCTTGACCCACTACCGCAAACTCGCTTCCTCCCCCTCCCATTTTTTTTTTATTTTTTGGAGGTAATTGATTTACATGAAATGTAAATCCCTGAATCAAAATAATGACAAAATAACCACACAAATCTAGAAAATTATATTATGTTTTCATTGGTGAACGTTGGTGACAGTTTCATAATTCCTAGGGCTCTTAAGATGACAGGGAAATTATTTTATTTCTGAAACTGTAAAACAGCCTCCCCCAAATTGGTTGAAATTCCCCCCCTCCTCAATTGTATAGGGGCCACATCTCCAAGAATTGCCATCAAGTGCACAAGGCTGGAGACTTTGGGGTTTGCAGTTCTAAGCAGTTCTGAAACACCTGGAGGGTGTTTCAAGCCAGAAAGGCTGTCCTAAAAGTAGGTCACATGTATTTTATCTATTTATTTTTTTCAGAACTGCAAAGCAACTCACAATATCATATTCACGCAATTATACCTACATGGCGCAACAACCGACAAAACTGCAAAAATCTTCCAAACCGAGAGAAGATCAAGAGGAAGGGAAAGCAGCCTTAAAGTTCTCGTTAACTTTTTGAAGCCAGCATCTGCTGTAAATCAGGGGGGGGGGGGGGGGAGGGGTTTTCCAAGTTTTGGAAACTTTAAAACTTGTGGACTTCAACTCTCCGAAGTTGAATTCTGGGAGTTGAAGTCCACAAGTCTCAAAGTTGCCAAAGTTGGACAACCCTGACCTAAATGTTCGGTTGTATTTTTTTTTCTTCCTTTTCAAAAAAATATATATCACTTTTTATGTATTGTAGGTTATTTTTAGTATGTATGTTTTGCGTTTAATTACTGTATTTTAGCATTTTGTTCCTTTGTCTTGTTCTGTTATTATTTAATAAAAAGCAATAAAAACCTGTTCTAAAAAGCCAACATTTAAGTGTGCTAAGGATCAGGGGTTAAGTGAATGACAACCAAGATGTTTTGCCATCAGGAAAGATCTTTCTGTTGTCCCTTCATATGTCTACTGAAATATCTGGAAGGGAGAGTGCACGATCCCAAAATCATATCTAGAAGAGGAGACAGACAGAACAATAGGATGGGAATCGGCAATTCTGTGAGGCAATTTCCTATTTTTATACATACACACATACTTTTTTTAAAAAAGGAAAATGTGGCAAAAAAAGCCCAAAAAGAAATAATAAAAATTCTTATAGTGCAATGTTAGCAGATTCGTATGACAAAAATAAATCCTGAACTGACTCACTTCAATTCTTCAGAGATCAGAGAGCTGGCTAATTTTAGCCGTACAGCAAACCTATTAAGGTAATGGCTAGGTGAGTAAAATGGGGGTGGGGTGGGGTGGGAGGGAGAGGAGAGGAGAGGAGAGGCAAAGCATGCATAATTGCTTTTTTCATTTTTTTTTTGGCACAGTTTCCCAAAACCTTACAGATGGCCGGAGTATTGGCATTGCTGCCGTGGCATTACTTCAGGGAACATACCAAGCTCCTTCATCTAACAGCTACTTGCAGTGCCCATCTGAGGCTGATCTTCTGGCTCACAGGCTGACAGGTCTTTTTTTTTTTTTTTTTACTCAATTACTTCCTTGGTATGTCTTTGCTTCTTGCCCGTTTATGGGTTGCAAATGATGGGGCACGTTTGAAGATGCCTTTGTCTATCTAAACACTTTAGCGCTAGTTATAGTAGTTCAGTGTTGGAGCACCCACCACTTCTGGAAGCAAATCATTCATTTATTTATATAAACATTTGTTTGGTTATATAAATAAATTATAAAGTATTTATATATCATCTTGTCTTGCAATTATGATTGGAATGTGTGTGTGTGTGTGTGT
>JAEANM010019588.1:0-12323 GCA_017656035.1 Myanophis thanlyinensis | reverse complement strand
AATTTAATGATTTTATATTGGTTTTTAAATTTTGCTATGTATTTTGTCTTTTTATCTGCTGTGAACCGCCCCGAGTCTTCAGGGAGATGGGGCGGTATATAAATAGGAATAATAAATAAAAATGTTTTGTAGCAAAATCCTGGCGATCCACCGGCTGTGGCCGGCATGTGCCCAGGGATCGTGTCTGGCATAGTCCACTTTCCAAATGGCCACGTGTTAAAAACAAATGTTTGCCTTGAAAGTCACAATGCTCAGAGTTGGGGCCCCTTCACTGGGTGTGCCTTATTTACCCCCCCCACCCCACGTAGGAGTGATATTGGGGGGAGCACCTTATCATGTAGTCATGGCACATTGCCCATCTTCTGTCTTCTAGATTGCGAATGGCAACCCCTTCGCCTACTTCCCTGGGCATTGGCACGTAAACAATCAGGGTGATTGTGCTCCTAAAGGTCTCATAACTCCTGGGGATGCTGGTTTGCATATGGAGTTGAGCCTAATTTTTTTTATGCAGCCAGCTTGCATACATAATTATGTTGAACCATTTCTATATGCTCTGATTATGCAACTTCTGGTCCCTTACCATGAAATTTCTTTGCATCTCTTTAAGGACTATGGACCAATCCAAAGAGGACTCACGCTCTCCCCGCCAGTGGACTTCTAAAAGGAAGCACACCTGTGATTCGGCAAAGCCAAAAAAGGCAAAAACTTCAAAGAAATCCTCCAGGGCGGAGGAGCACGATGCCTTATGCAGCCAAAAGGCCCTAGACAAACAGTGGGCCAGGGCTTTAGAGAAACATGGTTCAGGGGGCACTAAAATACTTTCCCCCTTGCCCTCCATCACAACTTTGCCGCCAGAAACCGCGGCTGTGGGGGATGAAGGAAACCTAACCTCAGCTGTCCTTTCCCTGGACCCTCAGGAACCATCTCCACAAGACGCTCAATGAGCTGTTCTGGAGGAGCAAGCCACTGCCTCTCCTCCCCCCACGGTGGGTCCGGAACGGTCCCCTCAGGCACTGACCTTTCCTTCTCCTTCAGTTCCTCCTATGGAGTCTCTCCAACATTCCTTGCTTATACCGATGCAACAGCTCGTAGTGGCCTTGACCCTCCCCCAGGGTGGGGGAGAACTAATCCAGCTCTTCCAACATCCTCCCAGTCCGGGACTGGCCCTTCACAATCTGCGGCTCCAGTCTCAGAGGAAGCGGATCTGTCAGATTCGCAATCCAGTTCCCAATCGGATTCCGATCTGTCTGCATTTTGTTCCGGTGATGAGGAGCTTCTGCTCTCAGCTGACGAGGAGGACCCCTTGGAGCTGTCACATCTCCCAGGCCTTTTCAGACTGGCGCTGTTCAAGTCATTATTAAACAAGGCCAAGGCAGTTACCCAACTAGGCAGCGGCTCCCTCCCTGCAACAAATGCGACTCTAGCTCCAATTCCTGAAGCTCAGCAACTGCTCTTCGCCACCCAATCTACAAAGTCTGAGGAGGTACCGGCCCCTCAGTTTTTCACCGATCTGGTCCAGAAGCAGTGGGAACTCCCAGCTGCCGGTCGCCCACCCCTTACTTCCGAAAAGAAACTGTATAATGTTGCGGATGCATTCAACACCTCCTTGAATCCCCCGGAGGTGGATGATCCAGTAGTGGCATTAGCTTCCTCCAACATCCTGGTTGTGGACTCCTTAGATGCCCTCAAGCCAGAGGACAAGAAAGGGGAGCAGGTACCACACAAGGGGTACCAGCTCCAAAGATCCAGGAGGGCTGCTCCTTCATCGATCCGTCTCCGATCATCCTCACAACGGATGCCAGTCTCTCTGGTTGGAGAGCTCACAACAATCACAAAATGGCACAGGGCTGTTGGAGCAGAACAGAATGCACCCGTAGCATCAACTGGCTCCGTGCAATTTGACTGGCCCTCCACAGATTCCACAGGGACGTCCACCAGCAACATGTTCTGGTATTGACAGACAACGTTGCAGCAAAGGCCCATATCAACCATCAGGGGGGCACCAGAACTTGGACCCTCATGCAAGAAGCTCAGCTCTTGGGCACCTGGGTGGAGACTCACCTGCTTTCCATCAGGGCTCAGCATATCACGGGAGCCACCAACACAACAGCGGACTGGCTCAGCAGGACCACACTTGACCACTCAGAGTGGAGCCTACACCCATCAATATTCTGCCAACTGGTATCCCGCTTCGGCCTGCCTCAGACCTGTTTGCAACCTCAGCCAACGTGAATCTCCCATGCTTCTTCGCATTCTTCCAGATGCCGGGGGTGGAGGGCATCAATGTCCTACGGTCAGCTTGGCCCCAGGGCCTTCTCTATGTGTTCCCTCCCCTACTGTTGATTCCACGTCTCCTTCGGAGGGTGAGAGCAGAGAAAACAGAAATCCTCCTTCTCACTCCTCATTGGCCTCAGAGGCCTTGGTTCGCAGACCTCGTGGAACTCTCAATCACCCACCCCTGGATGATTCCTCAACACAAGTCAGCACTATCCCAGGACACAGTTTCACATCCGGATCCAGGGTGGCTCCAGTTAGCTGCCTGGAGATTGAGCGGTCGGCGCTATCAGGAAAGGTTCTAACGGACAAGGTCATAGCCACCATCCAGGCTGCGAGGTGACCCTCCACCACCCGGATTTACGAGGCTACTTGGAACACATTTTGGTCCTGGTGCAGCACACACCACCGGGACCCCTTCTACATCTCCCTCGGTCAGGTGTTGGCCTACGCCCCAACACACTTCGTTGCCAAGTGGCAGCCCTGGCCTCAATCATAGACTGCGGCAAGAGTAGCTCCATTTCCCCTCATCCTTTGGTGCGTAGATTCCTTAGAGGTGCCACCAATCTCAAACCACCGGTAATCCACAGGTTCCCCCCCTGGGACCTACCTATGGTCCTGGGTGCCATCACCAAGACACCTCTCAAGCCACTACACACAGCTTCCCTACTCATTCTCTCATGGAAGATGGTCTTCCTCATCGCGATCACCTCGGCCAGAAGGATTTCGGAGTTAGCGGCACTCTCCATCAGGTCAGACTTATGTGTTTTTCACCCCGATACAGTAGTTCTACGACTGGATCCGGCTTTTATCCCAAAAATCAATTCGTGGTTCCACAGGACACAGGAAATTGTGGTACCCAATTTTTGCCCCAGTCCAGCCCATCCACTCGAACGTAGCTGGCATAGACTGGATGTGCGCAGGGCCCTGCGCATATATATTGACAGAATGGCTACCTTCCATCTCTCGGAAGCATTGTTTGTGTCATTCCGTCCCTGCACCTTGGAACAGGTGGTTTCCTCCTCCACAATTGGCAGGTGGCTTCGAGGATCTATCTCAGCGGCATACGATGCCCACGGACTTCAACCTCCACCCGGCATCACCGCTCACTCCATGAGAAGTGCATCTACTTCAAGGGCTTGGTCCTCTCAAGCCATCATTGAAGAAGTCTGCAGGGCTGCGACCTAGGCTTTGCCTTCGCCCTTTATTCGTCATTACCGATTAGATGCCTTTGCCTCGGCTGAGGCAGCCTTTGGCAGGAGGGTCCTTCAAGCAGTCCACTTGTCCCGCAAGTCTGTGGACTGGATGGGCTCCTTCCCTTAGCTTCCAGAGACTTTGGTATGTCCAATGGATCTGGATTATATCCCCACAATCAACAGAGAAGGGGCATTGGTCTTACCTGATACGCTCCTTCTTGTTGTGTGGGGAGATAATCCAGTCCACCTGTTTTTGCCGTCGGTCCAGACTCACACATAACTGCTATTCCCTTCATCGCAACCATCTCAATTTCGGACAAGCAATGAGAAGTGGAGAGAGAGAGTGAAGAAGAGAGAGTTTTTTCGTCTGTCGTTGATTCATTTTCGTAGAAAACTGGGAAGTAGGAGGGGCTTCCCCCTATTTATACTACTCAGTCAAATAGAGCTAGTAAATTACAGAGTGACCCAATGGATCTGGATTATCTCGCCACACAACAAGAAGGAGCGTATCATGTAAAACCAATGCCCCATCAGATTAAATTAAATCAAATCAAGCTCAAATTAAATCCAATTAAATTAAGCCAAAAACAAAAATAGGAGCGATCGTGACGGCTGTCTGCCTCACCGGCGCCATCTTGAACTCCCAACTAATTCAGTGTCTATGGAGCTTCTCCATCATCCAAGCCATGGTTGTCCCAAAGGTGCTTTTTTTCCCCCAAGAGGCAACTGGAATAAACAGAGAATAAAACCATATCTATAAATTTGCTAAACACAATTGTAACTGGTTTACTGTATATAATTTATACTTAGTATTTTAGTAAACACTAAAATAGTATAAGGCATGGAAGTAAGATCTGTTTCCATCTTACTTACCATATGCTATTGCTGGCATTTTTTTTTTCATTTGGCTCATGGGGCTGAAGTTAAAAAGTATTAAAGAAAGAAGGATTCTCCTCAAAATCTTATTTAGCTTGTTCATGATCAATAAAGATTTCAGTTACTAAATACAGCTTTGCTAAGCAATACTTTTTAAAAGAGATTTAAGAAGTGTATGTATGTATATATTTCAAAATTCGATAAGTTGCTCTTTAAAAAATATCCCCAGCAAACTTATAACACTCTAATATTTAATTTTTTAACTGATATAACTCATAACATAAATCAATAAAAGTTAAGCAAACGTGATTGGTTTAAGAACTCAATCGAAACCTAAAATTAAAAAGCGTAATGTATTAATGCCTGAAAGGTGACAAAATGAACTGGGAAAATTCTCACTGGAAAAGTTTCTTACTGGGAAAGTTTTCACTGGGGGAAATATATATTTCAGGAGTAGCAGATTCTACTGAAAAAACTTAGTAAAGCTCCCCCTGCATTTATTCTTGGAGACAATTACCAAGCTGTATATGTGTTTTCTTTTTTACAGTGATTCCATACCATATATTGATTGTTCCTAGCAAAAAACTTGGCGGCTCAATGTTTACAGCCAACCCATGGATATGCATTTCAGGAGAATTGGGTGAAACAGGAATCCTGCAGATTCCAAGAAATATGCTGGAGATGACATTTGAGGTATCTCTCATGTTGTTATTAAACAGAAGAAAAACAACTTTTCAATCATTAAGCCTTGTGCTTTGTTTCAAAAAATAATTTTCAATGATCAAGGGCTGCATTGTAATAATGTAAAATAAGTAGCAGAGGCTGGCTAAGAGCCCTTTAATTATTTTTAAAAAAACAGGCAATAGCTTATACACCTTTAAATTTTCAGCAGGTTTATATCTCAAAACTACAGGTATTCCAGAGTTATGGGGTATCTACCTCAAGTTAAAGGAACACAAAATAGAAAAGCATGGAGATTGGGTGGCGGGGGGGAAAGAATACATTTAATAGATTGGCATTTGAAAATATTTATTTTTGTGGATTCCAGAAAACTCCAACAACTTTAATCACAAAAAGAAGTTTACTAAAGGAGAAAGGCTTCTGTTTTCCACATTTAATTTGAAGTTTTGAGAAAGTTCTATTATCTGATTTTGAATTTTTTTTTCTTTTAAATGTAGCATTTACCCTTAGTAATGTCCTTAGTAATACATGTTTTTATAAAGTTAAAGTAAATTTAACATGGAACAAAAAGAGGAAAGATGGGCATCCAAAACCAAAAATCCGTCATCATAAATAATTAGTAATTGATGGTCTTAACGAAACAGAACTTTCAATGATTTATGGAAAATCAGCAAGGAAGGTACCTGGTGCATCTCTAGGATTAGTGTTACAAAGAAGGAGGAGGGGGATGCTGTGTGCATTCCCCTTAGTGCTCCCCTTTGATCTCTCATGGAAATAGGACCCTAAGCCAAGCCTCCCTTTTACAATGCATATGCCATCAAAGTCCACTTGAAGGGGTCAATCCTTAAGATAACCTGGAGTTTATTTGCATATTACTTTATAAGTACTGTAATAAAGAATTTTCATTGGACTTGGAAACTAATTTGTAGCTTGGGCAGTAAGAAGAGAATATCCTAGTACTAATAGTCAGCCATTAATATCCCAACCATTGCAATATGCACCATCTACAAATTCTGGGTCATTTCAAAGGCAGTCTCATATACAGCATGTTAGAGTGGTGTTCAGGACATAAATAAATGTTGCCATAGGACATGCGTCCTCTATCCATGGCTTTCCTCTGATGTTCCTGCAGCAGCCGTATGTTTCCAAGTTGTGGGCCTGTTTCTTCAGAGAGAGAGAGAGGATCCCATCAACAACAATTACTGAGTGACATTGGAGAAAATGGCAACTATCATATTATCTTTTAAACCCTAGTTAAAATTCTAAGCTTCTTCTGAGAGTGTCAGCTGCCTTCACTCGCTTGCATTTCTGTTGCTTTCCAGCTGCAGAGCAAAACAGAATTGACTTTGAAACTTTAACTCGGATCTCTGTCTTTATGCATCTCCAGTGTCTGCCTAAAGTCCAGTTATATCTTCCCTCTTCTAGTGTATATTAATGAAGGTATCTTGTTTTCTCTTTTTGACTGTTTTTACCCATTATATTTTATTTTTCCTAATTTTTAGTGTCAGAATTTGGGAAAACTTACTACGGTACAAATAGGACATGATAATTCTGGATTGTATGCCAAGTGGCTAGTGGAGTATGTTATGGTCAGAAATGAAGTGACGGGTCACACATACAAGTAAGGTTCCTTTCAATTTAATTTTCTTGTTTCTGTAACTGTTCGAAACAATAAAGACTTCATGTGGTCAGATAAGTATCATTTTGTTTTCTTATTTTATGAAAATAAATAATCTACTAATGCAGATGACCTGCAATATTGTTACATATAATAACCTACAAATGGCATAGAATTCAGCTCTAAATAATAATCTGATTGTACAAAAGGTATTTGGTGTCTCCTCAAGGATGTATCAATCATGATAACTTTTTACCAACTGAATCTGCAAATGTTGCAAGTTGATTTATTTGGAATTTTCTACTTCACATATAATAGATATCTGTTTATCTATTATGGTTCCTATTAGTTTCATGCTTATACAAAAAAATGTGCATTGACTTCTGCATAAATCTAATGGAAGAATGGAGTTTATACAGTATACATCCTGGGTTTTTAAATCAGTATTTGACAGTCTAAATTGTTCTACTGTATTACATCCCATTTGCAGTCCATTCCAAATATTTGTTTGCTTAAATCCACAATCTTCAACTTTTTTTTTTCATTTCCAAAAGGTAGGTTATGTGTCTTCCAAAAGGTAGGCTATGTGTCTCTCTGAGACAGAAACAGTTCCATCCGAGGTGGGCAACCCAGTGAATTTATTTGAAATCCCCATTATCCTAAACGTGCATTGCCAAAATGTAGCAACAAGATAGTCAAAATTATAGTGGTTCAATTAAAGCTTATTGCTGACCTTGTGGTATAAGTTAAGGATTCCTTGTGGAAATTCTCTGTCTTCTGTTTCTTTCCTTCACCACAAAAGAACTGTGGGGAAAAATCAGATGTGCCTCTTCCAGAGGAAACATAGCATCATCAAATAGCCTTTAATGATCTTTCAAAAACTCAAGATGGTTAGTTGTAGCTCTCAATACCCCAGAATTGTCTATTCTCAAGTGCAAGGACACAATTCTGCTGGCTCAATTATATAGTAACTGGAAATATTTATAGTGGACTACACTCAACTCACAGAGGAAAATCAAGTCTTGTGTGCTGTCTTTTTAAAAGTACAATATGAGCACAATGACCCTACAATACTTTCTTTTCTTTATTTTTCCCCTCAGGTTTCCATGTGGAAGATGGCTTGGAAAAGGTGTAGATGATGGCAGCTTAGAACGGATCCTAGTGGGTGAATTGCTGACATCTCATACCGAGGTAGATGAAAGACAGTGCAGAACTCCACCTTTGCAGCAATCCCCCAGCATGATCCGAAGATTTGTCACCATATCACCTAACAACAAGCCAAGTAAGCTGGGTAGATTGTAGTTACTTCCACGCAGAGTATTTTCTATTGATGGAATGAGCCACCTGAAAAAATGGCATAGAATACCCACTCACTTGTTCTCAAAATTGCTGATATGTTCTCTGTAATTATCAGTTGTAAATAATTCCAAATTCTTACTATTAAAACTAAATTGCACGATATAATTGGTTATTATCTCAAGTATGCATGAGAGTTCATAAATATTGCTGCAAATGAACTGCGTATTGGATTATTTACTGACTGAGAAAAGAAAGACAACATTTATTGATTAAACCTATAATATAAAGCTGAAAACATTAATGGTTACAAGCTGGATATTTTATATACTTGTTAGAGGTTTTCTTGTTTAAGTTATGAAGATTGCACTTAGCCTGCTGAGGGTAACTACTAACATCATTTGCCAAATACCAATTTTTCCTATATATCTGCTTTATAACTATAATGGAGCTGTAAATAATATTTGGGAAAGAGGAGAAAAGATGCTGCCTAGAAGCAATCAGACGAGAGGCAAGATCTTAATGGCCAGAAAGAAATTTAAGAAGGACCCATCCTTATGAATGAAGCACTTAAAATGACATTGGGAAGTTTGTGCCTTCAGATTTGCAAGATTCTGTTAATGTAGCTTTATAATAAAATAGCATTCGTTCATCTAATCCTGTTTCCTGCCTGATTTACCTGGGAAGGTTGACATCAATCTTGCAAATCTATTCTCTTCCAAAGAGAGGGATTTTGAGAATGGCTTTCCATATTCAAAGAATACTACTAGTCTTTGAGCATCTGGCAGCCACATTATTACAACATCAATATCAGGTAGATGCAGCCAGTCCTGTCTCGGTTTACTTGGGAGGGCTGATAGTAACATATATGGGCATCTTGATGTTTTCACTTTGTATGCACTCAAACAAGTATATACAGGTAGTCCTTGGTTAATGACAGTCCTGTTTAATGACCATTTGAACTTACAACAGTACGGAAAAAGTATGTTTCTGATTACTAGAGACAACTGCAGAATGCACACATATTATTGATCACAGACTGAATCAGAATCTACAATGTGATCTAACTGCAAAAAAAGACACACACACAAAAGACAAATGCAGTTTTAGGCCCCATTGATAGATGTATAATTTCTATATCATGAGAAATCATTCGGTCCTGGTGGTCTGCATTTGTCAGCCACCATCCAGTGTACTAAGTCCTTTATTAGAAGCTAAATCCTACAGGAGTGATTTAAAAAACTAAGAAAAAAACATGAGAAGGCTGAGAGAGGATAGGATAATATTCTTGTATTTGGAAGATACAAAAAAGGCCGTCAACTCTTCTATATTGCTGCACAGCATAAGGTGTTAGTAATACAAAAGAGTTTGCATTTCATGTTTGTGGGGAGGGAGGAAACCAAACTTCCTAACAGGAAAAACAGATTTACAAGGAGAACCAATTATCCAGAAAACTGGATGGCTTCCCATCAGTAGATGTGTTCAAGCAGAAGCTTGTCAATCATTTGCTGGGAATATTTCACTTCCTGCAGTAAATAGGATTTGTCCTTAAGGTTAAGGTGCCCTCTTCAGATCTATGGTTTAAAACTAGGACAAAGCTACAAAGTTAATTTTTTAACCTATTATCCAGATAGCTTAATATATTTTATTACATAATTTTATGCTGTTAATTGTACAATTATTATTTGTAGTATGCTGCTCTGTAACTTTTAAAAGTTACAGATTACACACAAATTAAAAAGTTATATAAAACAGAGAGAATATGTTATCCATTCTTATTTTTAAAAGGACTTGACTTATCTGTGTATAAACAGACATCTTTTTTTAAATATATATATAAATATATATTCTCTTTTGCACAGAGTTAAATACAGGTCAGATACAAGAATCTATTGGTGAAGCAGTAAATGGGATTGTCAAACATTTCCACAAGCCAGAGAAAGAGGTAAGCTACTATACATGGCAATAATGGGGGTTAATAATTTCTTCCTTGATTGATATCTGCCTGGAATTGACTAATATAATTGCTAATTAATGCAAAGGCATGGATTATCAAGTACATAATAATGTATATAATTTCATATTGTGGCAGCTTTTATTAGGGCTTTCAAGTGCATTTGGAAGCTGTAATTAGGTTCATTTGATCAGCATTAGCAGAAGTGAAATATAAGTTTACATCTAATTTATCTTTTACTGTAATTCCTTTCATTGTTATGAGCTGCTCAGAGTCATTGGGAGTCAGGCAGCATACAAATTTGGTAAATTGTTATCTGATAAAATGGAGCGAGGTGAACCACACTGTAGAAATGAGAGGTAATTTTGGAATTTGATTTGTGTTAATCTGGATCAATAATCCTTTCCTTCATTTTCATACACAGAGTACTTTCTCATCTGAAATTTTTTACTAGTTTTCCTATTTTATAGTAGTAGACATATCCTGTGGTGCTTCAGCTTTTGCAGGACTAGCCTTTTGGGCCAAACTGGAAACATGACCAAATGAACTAATTCTATTTTATTGTAAAGCTACATTAACAGAATCTGGCAAGTTAAAGTACAAATTCCTGGCACCTCCTTTACAATCTGAGAAGCTAGGGAGGACTCCTTTTGTGCTTTCTCTGCCCTCTATCCAGTTGCAGGTTATATACCCTTTCATATTTGAGCATTCCTTAGGCAACATTTCTTCTCCCATCTCCCAAGGTGTTTCCTACATGCTGCTTGAACACATCCACTGATGGGAAGCCATCCAGTTTTCTGGATATCCACTAATATAGGCATCCATAGCAAACAAAAGTTATCTACTACTCTCCCTGCAATTTCAAGTGCCTGCTAGTGTTCTTCCGGTTTTGTCCTTTCTTTACGTTTTATGGCATCCCCAACTCCCAGTCTGTAGATTGGCATCAGTCCGCAGCATGCCAGAAACTCTGGCGATACAAACTGCGATACAAATAAGCAAAGCACCATCCACAGGATGCAGACAGCACATGAAATCACGCTCTCTGGTCCATGGGAAAAAACTCTCCATGGTCCTGGTGCCCAAAAAGTTAGGGACCACTGTTGTATGGTAAAAGTTGACTGTTTTTTTGCTGACGCAATCGGAGTGTATGTGTGTGTGTTCTCCACTGATACTATAAAAAGGGGTGTTGCTATATATAAGTTATAGATTATCTATCCCTGTTGTAATGTGTTGCTCATTCTGTAGTTTTCATTTTGCTACCTTTTAAGTAACTTTAATCTGTATTAAAAATTTTCCAATTTCTGTTGTAGGCTTACTCCTGAATCTTTTTAATATAATAGGTGGAATCAATATGAACTATAGGTAGCTTATGGCAAATACGTATAATGTTCAGTTAGTTATCACAGGCTATAGTGGTTTATGGATAGACAAATATAAAAAACAACTTAAAATATGTTTGTTTGATTTTCCATTGACAGAGAGGAAGTTTAACACTTTTGCTTTGTGGCGAAGGTGGACTTGTTTCAGCTCTAGAGCAAGTGTTTCAGCATGGATTTAAATCTCCTAGGCTCTTCAAAAATGTTTTTATTTGGGATTTTCTAGGTAAGTACAGAACACTTGCTTGGAGATATAATCCTATGATATCCACTTTGTCTTCTTAAATGAGCCTCCGGTGTAATTTGAATTATTGTCTATTGCAGTAAACACTATTTAGTACTAGAAGTAAATAATATGGTATGGTAAAGACCCCCTCCCCCCCCCCCCCAAAAAAAAAAAGTGGACGGAAATGTCTGTGTGTTTTATAGAGTGAATACAGGCCTGTTTTTGGCATCCCGAAACCTTCCACGCATTCTTTTCGCCCTCCCCGGCACCCATAAGCACTCTACAGGCCAAAAGCGGTCCCGTTTCTTCAGGGCAAAAACGGGGCCTGTGGAGGCCAAAAACTATTTTTTTCTTATTTTCCTCCTCTAAACCTAGGTGCGTCTTATGTGCGGTGTGTCTTATACTCTAAACAATACGGTGCATTCTCTACTAAAACTCATTATAACAAAGTTGCAAACAATAATATACTACTAGTTCTCAGCTTACAACAATTCATTTAATGATTGCTTGAAGTTACAACAGCACTGAAAAAAGTGACTTATGATCATTTTTCACTCTGACAACTGTTGCAATATTCCCATGGTTACATGATCAAAATTCAGAAGCTTGGCAACTGACTCATATTTATGACAGTGGCAGTGTCCTGGGGTCATGTGATCCCCTTTTGCAATCTTCTGACAAGCATAGTCAATTTGAAAGCCAGATTCACTTAACAGTCATGTCATTGCCCTAACAACTGAAGTAACTCACTTACAGTTGTGTTCAAAATTATGCAACCCCCAATGCTGTAAAGGGTTTTAGGGAATTTAGTGTACATTTGTAATTG
>JAEANM010019587.1:0-12324 GCA_017656035.1 Myanophis thanlyinensis | reverse complement strand
GTATGTGTGTGTGTGTGTGTGTGTGTCTGCTAACTCCAAGTTCACAAAAGAGCGCAAGCTTTTGGTATCTTTGGAACATACAGTCTGATGAACTGATATGGAAAAAAAAATATCAAAATTTTGCACAGGCTGTGCTTGGAAAATCCTGAGCAGCTACAATAAAAGTATTGCTCTAATTTGGATAATAGGGTAATTCTAGTAGGACACTTATATTTTAAAATCAAAGTTTTCTCTGAATTTTCCAGCTGTAATATGAGCCATGTGTCCTTTGGGCTATGCAGCTGAATGACAGATTTACACAGCAGCCGATAGATCCTGGTCCAGCCTTCTTCCTTTCTCTCAGTCTTCAAAGGGGCTGCCGGCGCCGTCTTCTTTCTTTGTTTTGTATCTTTAAGAATTCCACATGGACAGTGACCTACATCTTTGAGTTAATAATATAATTATTTCATTAATGTACAGTAAATGGAATTTAAAAGAGGACACTTTTAAACTATAAAGACATCTGAAGGTGGAGGAAGAGGATATTCCTAGGTAACATAAGGGCACAATCAATCAGCACCATGGACAGCCAGCTTCTAGTTCAAATTTGCAAAACCTATTTTGCTAAATTACCTAAATTCTCTCCTCTATTGTGTCATAACACGTGGTCCTGGAAGAAGAGGCTGTTTGGACATATAACATTTCTAAGCCAGGCCTTGCTGTTCTAAAAATATTATGTGACTTTTCAGCTACAGATTCAAGGAAAACTTAATTTGGAACGCAGTTGGTCAAAACATAACAAAGAATTGAATGAACTTCCATGGAAAATTCTGAACTGCTCAGATTTAATGATCTTATTTGATTAACCTGTAACTGAACTGCTAAGAAAAGGAACTGAGGACTCTGTACTGTATGGTTGAAGTTATGGTTGACCTCAATTGAAGTACAAAGCACTTCATGATAACAATTGCTGGGTGGGTAAAGGCATATAAGTCAATAAGAATTTCTGCCAAGCACTTTTAATTAAGATTGCAAAATTTTCATCAGGGTTACAAAATACTTCATGGCTGAGATTCTGATGATGGGAAGGTAGCCATTCCTGGCTGAATTTCTAAAATAAGAATTCAAATTACAAATCTGTTTAATGTCATGTGCAGATTAACTGCTATTTCAAAGTCCATCCCGAGTGCTTCTCTACTTCCTGTCTATGTACAGAGTCCTAATCAAAGATACTTTAGTAAACTCAGATTATCAGGGTGTTTAGCAAAACAGGCCTATTGAAGAAAAAGAGTGAATTATTTGCATCCTTGGAGGGATCTCAAGATTGCTGAAGTAAAAAATAACCACAGAGTAGAACTGTGTTTTTCAAACTTGGCAACTTTAGAATATCTGGACTACAGCTCAGTTAAATTCTAATACTTGAAGTTCAAACATCTTAAAATTGCCAAATTTATAAACTTTAGATTGAAGAACTGTTTTCCAAATAGCCTAATAGGGACAGATTGCCACAGAATATTACAGAATTCATTTTCCCAGAATGGACATGGAGACATGAATAAAATAAGAAATGAAGTTGAAATAACCTGAAAGATCTCCTGGCTGGTTACCCCTCTGAATCACTTTGCATTGCAAAATTTGTGGATCTTCTCATTACCCAACATCTAGTCTGATAGGTAAAATATTTCCTGAATGTTGTTTATTCCCAATGTGCAATCTGAGTTCAACTTCCCTCCCATCTGCCATATAATAGTGTCAGGTTCTGTTTTATTCTACACTGCTCACAAAGCATACTGATTCTTTCTGTCTGTAAGAAACCAGTTTAGGTTAGATTACTTTGTTTTCCTAACAGTAATTATACCACCCAGACCCAGGTTAAAACAGTAGTAGTGGAAATGGCGTTGAACAAGTTCCTTATTCCATTAACTTATTCCATGGCTTTCATGTTTACTTTTTGAGCTACTCACTGTATTAAGCTTTTTGTTTAATGGGGAAGATTGGGGAGTCTAGGCACCCATTGATTTCCTAAGTTCATCTATTTCTGATGTCTTTATATGTTCTATGCCCTCTGTAAGTCTAGGAAGGCCCAACTAAAAATTTATTTGCCCGTGATTTAGAACATTATTTTCTTTAAAAATAATACTAAGTAGTTGTCATGGCTCAGTGCTGGCAATTTATATTCTGCTCTACTTTATCTTCTGCCTAATCTAATTTATATTTCAATCCCCAGTATTCTTCAGCCAGCCAGAGGAATTCTGGGAGTTTAAGTCCACAAGATTGAAAAATACTGATTTAGGTTATCTTTTAACATGATCTTAGTTTGTTCAGAGCATGACAAGGATTCCCTGATACTTATTTACTCACTTGGTATTTTGTGTTAGCTAATGTCCCTTATTCAGATTTGATTGCTCACATGATCACCCCATTATTCCCCTTAGTTGTTTTCTATTCCCTTTCAATATTAATCCACAATTTTTGTGAGGAGTAATATTTGCTGGATTGAGAAATAGGACAAACAGGTCCTTTTGTTTTAATCAGAGGAAGCACTTTTTAAAGAATTTTTTTTTAAAAAACCAGAGAACAGTATAAAAGAGAAGCTTACTATAGTGGGATACATTTTCCACAGCCACCAATTTTTCCTTCATGTTGTTGAATAGAGAAGGGATCATTTGATTCCCAACTATTCATCTCTATTCTGCCACTGTTTATATACATAAAATGGTTAAAAGTGGAATTATCAAAGGCTGCTGGGATTGTCCATGCTCATTCCACACAAGATGGTTTCAGTGTCTTTGTAATAGATGTAGAGAGAGAAATAGATAATGTGAATGTTTCCCATATTAATTTTACTCGTTTTGACCTGTCTTTTATTTTGCTAATGAAGTGTTTTTGAGATTTTTTGATATTTAATAAATAAACTTCATGCTACAGTTTTTCTGGCCATACCAAGTGGACATTGGCTTACTCTGATCAAGATATGGGATTGGACTAGGAATGTGCAGGGTATAAATTGCCCGTAATAATTTTCCAACAATAATTATTGTCACATTGATGGGCAACTCTTAATCCCTAGAAAGAAGAAACCATAACAGATTTGAGGAAACACAATTAAAAATAACTGGATGTTATGGGTGTTGTAATATCATCCATTTTAGACTATATTAATTTGGGAAAGGGTATTGTGAGGTATATTATTTATGGTGATATTCAAACTTTCCCCTAGTTTATGAGATGCATTTTTAAGAACATAGGATAAATTCAGCTTAACTTCTTGGGAAAATTTTGAGTCTTCATGTATGTCACATATCTGTACAAATTAGTTTAAAATGTAAGATTCTAAATATATTTAAAGCCAACCCTTAAGCTACTAATATACATCACAGACCAGAGTCCAAGTTTAGAAATGGATGTGTTCAGAATTTAAGAAATGAAGGAACTGAAATATTTTCTTTTCTTTCCTCTAACTTGTAAGGATCTCTCTAGCTTGTAGACTGCTGTGTTTTTGTATACCATCTGCATCCACTTTGAGGTCTTACATGGGATATTTATTGAGGTGCAAGCAATTCCTTCAGTTCAGATTGAGCTGAAAATACAATACATAAGCTTAATGTTTTCAAAACCAGTCCTTGACATGAAATTAGCTGCCTGACCTTTCAAAATCAACCCATTGTATGTATGTTTCTTTTTCTTGGACTGAATCTTCTCAGGGAAGAGGATTTTTTGCTGTTTTACTTGCAGATATCCAAATATGAGTGTGAGAAACAGAGTGAAACAATGCAGGTTGGAGAAGTGACCACTATGTGGCAGTACCAAATAAGAACTATAAGAAATATACTCTCCACCCTTGTCCATATCTGGTTCTGTTTGCTACAGACCTTGGTTAACTCTTCATGTAGCACAACCATCCCTTGATAGGAGGAAAAAAAAATCATCCCTCTTCTAACTTAGCCCAAGTTTATACAGTATCCAATCCTGTGATCCCATTCCATTAAGAAGCAGTGAGTTTGTTTTATCTGGTTTCACTCTTCAACAAAACCTCAAAAATGTGACATCCTCAACAATGTGTCACAAAGAAATAGTGACTGAAGGAGAAAAAAATTCAAAATTCTAATTGAATGGAAAAAAACATCCAGTGAACCTTAAAGCTTATATTCAAAGAAAAAGCAGAAAATCCCACCATCCTTGCAGCAAAACCCAAGCTGCCATGAGACTCTTCAGAAGATTTCAGATTTTCCCTGTATCAAATCATAGTCTATCAAGCTATGGCACAGAAGCAATATTTTCCTATAAGATGTAGAAACCTACCAAAAATGTTATGTATAACTTAATAGGCAATATTCTGAAGTCCATGGGACTTTAGTTCCAAGATAAGCAGGAAAAGCAAGTGTCCATTTAGCATTGAAAAATGTTATTAATGTTGCCCTTTGCAGTCAATGACATTGACATGCAACAGTGGTGGTGTATGTGTTGGGGGGTACATTTATCTTTTTTCAGATTTCTCATTTTAGACTTTCATGAGTCTGCTGCCTAAGTGTGTGGAAAATCAAAATGAGATGGACAGCAAGATAGTTCGGTTAAAAAGATCCCCTGACTTACATAAAAAATTATTTCTCTCACTAAAGTTGTCTTTTATCATCACAGTGACAATAATGCCTGCTCATCTCCCTAGTTTTATACCAGTGATTGGCTTTTAATTCATTCACAAGATGATATCTTTAGGAAAAGGCAGGTCTGCCTTTTTCCCCAAAACAAAACAATGCAGATTTCATATTGCTTTAGAATTCTAAATGTGATCACATTAAAATAGCTGCAGAGATGATTTGGAGCTAAATTCACTGGAAGGGGGAGAGAAAGAAGTAATTAATTGGTGCAATGCACAAAAGATTTAAAAAAAAAAACCCACACAGTTTTAATTATAAGTGAATATTCTCAAATCCTTACCCATCAAAAGTTCTATATTTTGGAGCTGTCTAGCCAAGTTGATTCAGTTCCAAATGGGTTGGGGCTCCAATTTCTAGACTTCACAGCTGATGTGGTATTGAGAAATGATGGGAATATACTGCATTACAGGAAGACTTTGTATTAAGACATTAATGTCCTTTATTATTATACTGTCATGAAAGGCACTGTCCATTTCTCTCAAAATAATGCATGGCTTGTCCACTAGGTGTGCCTGTAACATGAGCTGTCATATGATATAAGAGGAAAAAGACTTTTTCTAAAAGCCTTTACAGTTTAACAAAAGAAGATTCTCTGTAGGAAGCCAGTACAGAGAATAATATGGATTAAGGTTTTATTCTGGAGTCAGCATGGCTAATATTTCCAATTTGGGCAAGATTAATTTCTTTTCCATCCCATAATCCCTAACACAATTTAGGCATTGACAGAATCACACTTGCTGCTAATTATTCCAGTCTAACCATGCCAGAACGTGGTGTGAGGAGCAAACATAGCTATGCTCATGTTGGACTCATCTTTTTGGAAGGTGGGCTGTGGAGATTGCATATTTAGGGAGAGCTTCTACTCTCTCTGACATCAGTTTTCAAAAGAAAGAAGGCAGGTCACAAAGCACTAGAAGATATAACAAAGTCTGAGGTATTATTGGTTGATGGTAAAGCACAACAGTCTTTCATAAATCACAGTGTTTTCTTGTCCAAAATTATGTTCAGACATTTGTGAGCGTGTGTGCTTTTAAATCAGTGTTGACTTTTGGTGATTGCCTGGACTAGTCTCTGCAGTTTTGTTGAAATATTTTGGCAGAGGTTTACTACTGCCTGCTTCCTAGGGCTGAAAAGAGAATGGCTAATCCAAGGTCACCTAATTTGCTTTGTGCCTAAGGTGGAACTCATGGTCTCTTTCGTGTAATGAAATGTGGGAATGTTCTTGAGAAATTGGCTCCAGAAATGCTGCTTTGGGAATAGATAAATAAGAGATAACAGTCTTCAGTTGGATGTCTGGAGATTCTCAGTCATCCAGGTCATAGTTGTCCCAAAGATGTTTTTTTCAAAAGGGAAGACTAGTCCATTGCCTCTTGAAAAAGCACCTTTAGGTCTTCAATTGGAAAGTGTATGGGGCAAACTGCTCAAAAGAGAGCCTTTCTTTTTTTTGAGGATAAAGGAGATGGTGTGAGAATTATATTTTCAGACTTTCAGGATTCTGTTAATGTATTCTTACCATAAAATAAAATCAGCTCATCTAGTCATATTTCCTGTCTGGTCTACCTGATAAGGCTGGCAGTGGTTTCTAGACAGATGCTTTACACATCATACTAAACTGGGTCTCTGTGTTCCAGATAAGAGCATTTCATATTGAAAACAGTGCAGGTAACTCTCAACTCATGACCACAATTGAGTCCAAAATTTCTGTTGTTGAGTGAGACATTTGTTAAGTAAGTTTTGCCCCATTTTACAACCTTTCTTGCTTCAATTGTTAAGTGAATCAATGCAGTTAGAAGTTAGTAACCCATTTGTTAAGTGAATCTGGTTTCCCCATTGACTTTACTTGTCAGAAGATTGCAAAAAATGATCACATGACTTTGGGACAAAGCAAAGGTCATAAACATGAAAAAGTTGCCAGGCAGCTGAATCTTGAATTCCCACGTTGTCATGGGGATGCTGCAAAGGTTTGTAATTATGGAAAATGATCATAAGTCTCTTTTTTCAGTACCATTGTAACTTTGAACGGTCACTGAATGAATTGTTGCAAGTTGAGGATTACCTGTACAGTATTTATTTTGGGAAAACTGGTATTAATTTTTTGTCTACTCAGGACAGAAATTTTCCAAATCTTCAAGTGCACTTTGTCACTTCAAACAAAATAATTATGAAACTACATTTGGTCCCTTCTATTGGCAACAGGACAATGATCTAGAAAAATTAATGTGTAAATAACTCTAACATTTTCTGAGCATTGATGAGCTCATGATCTATCAACTTATGATCTGCTTTCAATCTACAGTTTAAAAGTAGATTATAACAATTTATATGAAACTAAAGTTAAGTTTATATGAAACATTTTTCAGTTGGATGGATAGAGCTCATGATCTATCAACGTATGATCTGCTGTCAATCTACAGTTTAAAAGTAGATTATAACAATTAAAATGAAAATAAATTTAAGTTTATATGAAACTAAAATTAAGATATTGATATTGAAGGGAAGAATTAATTTTAATTACATTTCCTATGCTCCTTCATATTATTCCCAAGAAGTAGTAGACTATGTAAATCTTTTAATTTTCCTTGTTTCAATGAGCAATAATAGATTCAGTATATTGCAATCATAGAGTTTCCATGAGCATTGATCAAGATTTCCTGAGGCTCAGACAATAGTTTTTGTGGGCTTGAAATGCTACCAGGCAAGAAAAAGAATAGGGAAATCACCTTCCCCCACTTCCTTCTGCCAACATTTCTCAAGAGTCAGCCTATTAGATTGGATCCAGATTTAGTCAGGTTTAGAGCTGAATTCACTGAAATCAGTAAGTAACTGTACTCATCACTAAGTTAAGATTCATTTACTTATAATCCTTACTGTACTGCTTGTTAATATATACCAATACTATCATTGTTGTAACATAGTTTGGGTTGGGATTAGTGAGCTTTAAAAATCATGTTTAATGCCAGAGAATCTATGTGATAAAGTATGTCTAGTTACAGTTAGGGAACCTCTATTTCATTATTTTAATGCTTTCTACAGAATTACAGATTCCTCATAGTCTATGCTGTCCTTGATGACCCCGCATTGTAATCTGACTTCAGTATATCATATATCTTGAATTCTGTCTTTGTAGGAATGTCACTCATGTTTACAGCTCTGTATGGCATTTTTAAGCATTCGCTTGCATTTTGTCAGACAAATATGAATAATCTGACATCTTTCCTGTGCTACAGTGGATCTGAGCCAGTTCCTATTAAACTCAATGAAATAAATACAGCGAGGAAGAATGATGAGGTATTTGCTACTGTATGCTACAGACAAATGGCAGAACTGTGTTGACTCTGTAGTCTGGATCAGACTTTCAGCTGATGTAAAAATACACCATCAGTAACCTTTTTGACCTCTCCTAATTAGCAGTAGCTCCCTGCACCTAAAGCTCTTAACTTCTCCATCATTTCCAATGAGAACCACATGCTTCAAAACAAAAGCTATCCCTACGCATCAAATTAAATTATTTTTTCTCCTCCTTTTTTTTAATCTTATGAATACATTTAACTTGAAAGGGAGAACTAGGAAGAACCAAGGCTCCTTTATTATACTTTCATGGTTATGTGGATAGGACTTTAAATTCCACAACATGTTAGTGTAATTTTTGCTCCCAGATACCATTTTAATTATTCCAGGTAACAACACAGCACATTGACTATGAAGAAACTCTAGAGACAGAGAAGTGACAATTCCCTGCATGCCTGGTTTATTTTTTTACTATTTGATCATAAACATTCTTAAATAAAAATAAACAAACATTAAGAAAATTAAGATCATGGCACCTGGCCCTCCCAATTCCTGGCAAATAGATGAGGAAGAAATGGAGGTAGTGACAGATTTTATTTTCCTGGACTCGAAAATCACTACAGATGGAGACTGCAACCAAGAAATTAAAAGACATTTGCTCCTGGGGAGGAAAGCCATAGATAGTCAGCATTCTAAAAAGCAGAGGCATCACCCTGCCAACAAAAGTGTGAACAGTCAAGGTATGGTTTTCCCAGTTGCAATGTATGGCTGTGAAAGTTGGACCATAAGGAAGGCTGAGAGCTAAAGAATTGAGGCCTTTTGAAATTTGGTGCTGGAGAAGACTCTTGCAATTCCCTTGGACTGCAAGGCAAACAAACCAGTCAGTCCTAGAGGAGATCAACCCTGACTGCTCTTTAGAAGGCCAGATCCTGAAGATGAAACTCAGATACTTTGGCCACTTAATGAGAAGGAAGGACTTCCTGGAGAAGAGCCTAATGCTGGGAATGATTGAGGGCAAAAGAAGAAGGAGACGATAAAGAATGAGGTGGCTGGATGGAGTCATTGAAGCAGTCAGAGTAAGCTTAAATGGACTCCGGGGGATGGTAGAAGACAGGAAGGCCTAGAACAGTGTTTCTCAACCTTGGCAACTTTGCTGGCTTTGCTGGCTGAGGAATTCTGGGAGTTGAAGTCCAAACATCTTAAAGTCGCCAAGGTTGAGAAACACTGGCCTAGAGGAACATTGTTCATGTGGTCGTGATGGGTCGGACACAACTTTACAATTAACAACAACAACATAAACATTAATAAATACCCGTGGTTATGTCTTGCAACATTCTTAACAAAAGCATTACAGTACCTCATGGGCTACAGAAAGGTTGTTCTCTAGCGCTAAATAAAATACACCGCTAAATAAAATGCTCTCACATTATATTGCCAATATTTTCGTGAATCCTTTATGCGATGTGACTGAAAGTTTGTGAAATCTCATGCAAGAAGGCTGATGAAATTAGTAAAGTTTTGCAAGTGTCCTGCTCTTTTTCAGATCTCATATATGATTCTCTCTCTGGCGCTTGGACCCACTGTATGCAATATCAGAGAAGTCTGCCCTCTGGAAATACCTAACCATCTATAGAGCAATAATATCCAATGATTATATTGTAGATGTAAATTGCATTTTTAAAAACAGAACCTTTCTTTTTTCATAGCATCTTAAAACAACATTCACAACCACGCTTAGCAGTTTCTGAAAAGTATCTTATTTCTGAGAACAAAAGAAATGAGTGACAATTTGGAATTGAAAAGTGTAAGACATCTTTGTCCCGTCTGTTATTTGCTTTCTAGAATGCAGACTATTTTAGAATATTTTTGAGACCTAGAGAAACATATAGATATCTGGGTCTAGTGTAATTCCTAACCTTAACCCTAATAACTGAAAAGGTACCAATCAAGCTTTTGGTTAATTCAGCTTAAAATGTAACTTCCAGTTGACAGAACTAGAAATTCATTTTGACATGGATTTAGGAACAATGCTCTGCTTTAAATGTTCTCAATAGTGATAACTAAACTGTTCAGAGGTTAGAATAAATCTGACATTTACACACTTCTCATCCATAGTATATGATAGTGGTAGGAGAAACTTAATTCATTTTCTAAGAGCTCCATCCTGGCTCTCTATATGTTGACATAATGTTCTGTAGAAATCCGCCTTGTGATTTCCCAAAAGTTGAATTCCCTGTGAAACAGATTTAATTATCAGAACAATCAAGAACTTATTTTGACTTTCTTTATTGCTGATTATGACAGAGAAAGGTGTTTCTGGTTTCTTGCTACCGGTATATATCCATCCCTCTGAGTTTTCCCTAGGTGCCTGTATTTTACACAACTAAAAAAGAAAAGAAACAAACCACAATAGGATGATTACCCTTCTGATGCTTTCCCTTGGAATATAAAACACACATGGAAACCAAGAAAACTGTGGACAGCAGAGATTATTATACAATAAAAGACATGTTATTTACATACACCCCTTGGCCACTTCATAATTAAATAAATGCAGGAAAACCACATGCCACCCATGAGAATTTCTTTGAAATTTTCCAAAGCAAATTCTTTTTAAACAAATTAAATGCAAATTAGTTGGAGGAGTGGGGGAATATAGAACTCTCATGCACAGCACTAAACTAACACATATGATGATACTTCCACAGGCATAGTCATGATTGTGTTGATCCTACTAATAATACTGGGGTTTCATTGAGCCTGTTCCTTTCTTAAGCATCAGCTGAAATGGAAAATCAGCTCAAAAACTGAGCACTTTCCAAATGGGATATTGGATGAACCTGTCTAACTTTATAGAGGTGAAGAATTATTAAATTTGTGCATACTTGTAGTGATGAAGATTGTAAGATGCTTCTTTATTTCTTTTTTTTTCTTTCTCTTCCTTCCTTCCTTTCTTTTTTCTTCCTTTATTCTTTATTTCTGTCCTCTTTCCCTAAATTTAGTCTGCATTAATTTTTACTATTGTAATTAAAATTCTTATTAAAATTACATTTGAGAGAAAAGCGAAAGTTTCGCTCTCTTATACGAACAGGACCTAAGCGCAAGAAAAGATGCTGAATAGAATCAACTGGGAAGTTGTTTCTCAGCCATCTGATTTGGCTGAGAAATCATTTAAATCAGGGTTTTTCAAACTTGGAAACTTTGAGAGGCATGGACTTCAATTCCCAGAATTTCCCAGCCAGAAATCTAAAAAAGTTAGATTAAAAGTTGCCAAATTTGAGAAACCTTGATTTAAAGCAAAACCCAAGAATTTTCACTATAGATTGATTTTAACATTAAGGAAGTGCTCAAGCAGCAGGAATGCTATCCTGGGTATATTTTCTTGACTGATGACAATGTACTATGTGCAGAAACTAACATTAAAAAACTGAACTCAATAATTCTCATCTTCAGTTGTATAATTGATGGATTCCAAACCACATTATAACATTGTCATTGCAGTTTTTGTTACAGATTATGAAGAAATCACAAAGGTGCTTTGTTGGAAGATTGTCCTAAACCACCTGTAACATAACACCATTGCCTGACCCCATTCTTCTTGTTTTTCACAAAATAATAAATGGATAGAATGGAAAAAATCCCATTTGACCATCCTATTAGTGTGCCAAAACAATTATTAGAATTTGGTTTATGCTCACAAGTGACACATAAAAGCTACCTAAATAGTATAAATATTTCTGTTTAATCTGGCCATCTGGTTATGCGAATATTGGCTCCCCCTCCAAGACTTTCAAATAAACTAAGCTGTACTGTATTTGAATGTTGTATTCTCTTATTTATTCAGTGTTATTTTAGTCTTTGAACATAATTTACAAGATACTCCATTCCAAATTATCTAACTGGGATATCAAATTGCTCTCCTATTACTCAAGAGTTTTATATTCATAAGCATTTGCATTAGGAATAGGGTTTTTTTTTCAATAGATGATGTTTTGTAGATTTGCTTTTGTCTATCTGACTTTAGTTTAAAGGCCAAGAATCTATTTCATGTGCTCATTTGTGCATCTCATTTGGCATAAGTGTCAGGTCCATGATTTTACACAGAGGTGAAATTCAGCCAGTTCGCACCTGTTCTATAGAACCGGTTATTAGAAGAAATGTCCTTTTGCTTTTTTCCCACTTTGCAGGGTTAGTCCTGTAAAGATTAACTAGCGTCCTGAAAACCCTTCTATTTCAACGAGCCGGCCTGGCCTGATACCTTAGGGTTGATCTTAATTTAATTTTAACTGAATTTAAATTATATTTAACTGTATTTAAATTATATTTTTTAATGGAATGGGGTTTTTTGTTTAAATGCATTTTTAAATTTCTTAACTGTTTTTAAATTAACTGGCCTTAA
>JAEANM010019586.1:0-11862 GCA_017656035.1 Myanophis thanlyinensis | reverse complement strand
CTCCCATCACTCTCTCTCTCCCGCACACCCACACCCACCCACACCCCCACACACACACACACATGCCCTCTGGGGGAGGCAAGAAAGGTGCCTGCCTGCTTTTTAAGGCCCTCATGGCCTTCACCAGGAGGGGGGGGGTGCTTTGATGAACCCCTAGTTTCAACCCTGGCAGGGCAGAGCAGCTTCTCTTCTCTTTCAACCCAGGCGATCCTATTGCTTTACACCAGTTTCTTTTTGATAGTAGAACTGGTGATGTTCCCTAGCTGGGTCACAAGACGTCAGCAAGAAAAGCACCAAAGCTCAGAGAGCACCGAGGTCGCCGCACTTCAATCCTGAGCTACAGATATTCTATTAGAATGTTTTATACTAAATATTACTGCTGCCTTAAACTATTCTTTTTTTGGGGGGGAGAACCCCATGCACTTTGGCCCAGTGTGTAAGCATTGCAGATATGGTGGAGCTCCCCCCTCCCCATTCTTGCACTGGCCCTCGAATTTTGGAGAGCCTTCACCCGTTTTCCCTTCTTTCCCAGGACATCAAGCCAATGAGGGACCAAATAGTCCGTGTGAAACGATATGAAAAGGTTCCTCTCATCCTGGTGGGGAATAAAGTCGACCTGGAGTCGGAGAGGGAAGTTTTGTCAGCGGAAGGCCGAGCTCTGGCCCAGGAGTGGGGCTGCCCCTTCATGGAGACCTCTGCCAAGAGCAAGACCATGGTGGACGAACTCTTTGCCGAGATTGTGCGACAAATGAACTATGCATCCCTGCCTGAAAAGCAAGAGCAGTGTTGTACAACTTGTGTCGTCCAGTGAGGGAGAAAGCAGAGACTCCGTCATGGCCATGCAGAGCAGGTAAGAGCCCCCTCTCTTCCTTCCCTCCTCCCCAAAAGAGCCCCTGGGTCAGGGATTGGGCCCTGGGTGGATGATGGGTGCTGTGCTTTGGCTCTTGCTGCCTGAGCGCACAGAGCCAGAATCTGCCCGCTGTCCTGCCAGCTTTGACTTTGCTGGAGGCCTCCAAAAGACATCCGGCAGAAGCCTTTTTCCCAATTGGTTGTGGTTGAGCTGGCAACAGCTCTTTTGGGTTCTTGAACTTTTCTTCCCCCCATTTCCAAAATAATCTGAAGCCAGGATCGGTTGCATTGCAGTGCTTGGTACCAGCGAACATGGTGGGTTCGCCCAGCAGCCGGGCAAAGAGTTAATCCTCCTGGCTCAACACGTAACGCTGAGAAAGAGCCTTCTAATAGAATCAGAATTGAGCTGGAAGGGACCTTGGAGGTCTTCTAGTTCAACCCCCTGCCAAGCAGGAGACGCTATACCATTTCAGACAACGATGGTCCAGTCTCCACTGAGGGAGCACCCACAACGTCGGAAGGCAACTTCTGCTCCATTGGTTAATGATTAGCCACCTCTTTCCAGAATTCTCACTCTTGCTCGGCAGTTTGATGAAATGCAAACTCCACTAACTCATTCCAAGGACTTTCTCTGTAGCATGCATCTGTGCAGGCCTGCCTGTAAATAAATGTTGGTTTCCTCCTGCATGCTATTCTGAAAGAACGTCAACCTCATTTGAAGCAGGGGGAAAGAAAGCCAACGGTTGGTGGGTGGCAACGCCCCCGTCTTAACCTGACTGCAGCCTTTTAGCTCCAAGGGAGGTTGTGAAAGTGTGGTCATGTGTCAGCTGCCCTTGAGTTTTCCAGGGGCTGCAGACACCATCAGCAAAAGAAGTCGTGTTGCAACCACATGGGTTGCAAGAAATGAAACTTTAATTTTTCCCCTTTCAATTATCTGCAGCTTTCTCTCTCTTGAGAGGCTGAATGGCTTCCATCTCAGTTTTTTCCCCCAATTCCTCCCACCGTGTAGCTGCCCTCTTTTGAAACGTCCACTTGTGCTAGTTGGAGTTACAAAAGTCACCAAGGTGGAGAACCTCCTCAACTCATCAAAGCATTAAATTGCCCAGAGAGGGAAACAACCCTTTCTGTAACAGATTTAGTCACTAGCTTTGCCCTCCCCCAGCTGCATTGCATTAAAAAGTCTTGTTGGGGGTCTACTGGATTTAAGTTTTTTTGGGAGGTGGGGTGGGGTGTGCTGCTACTTCTCTCTGCTCTCTTTGCATTTTCATAAAACAGGATCTCTGTTGTCTTGGAATAAATTGTCCACTCCAACAGGTCGCCAGGAAAAGCTGTTTTAAAAAAATGGCAGGTCAAAAATGAAACTTGTTTTGGGGAGGCATACCTGGTGAGGCCGTCAGAACAGCTTTTGTGCCCTGAGGGGGGACTTGGGGGCTCCCTGACAGATTCTTTCTCTTACTTACAGATAAAACTCAGAGGAAATTTGCACAGATGCTGCATTGGAGAACTCTTTTTAAGCCCAGGTTGCCGAACTGAGCCTTGCTTAAATTAACCTGGTCTCGGTCTTCAGAGCACGTTTTCTAGGCATCCGGTGTGAAACAGGCAAGGAGCAGCCGGGGAGAGAGAGGCACGGGCCGGCTACAAACACTTAGCATGTTTACCATTTGATTTGGGAATCTGTTCTTGATCTCTTGGGGTGGTTTTTTTTTAAATAGCTTTCTAAGTTCCTATTAATGGCTAATATGCAAAAAAAAAGTTCATTTTAAACTATTTTATTTCTTTAATTGATTTCTAAATCTTGTATTTATTAAACTTTAAACTCAGTATTACCTACTCAATGCCTTTTTAAGAGAAAAAAAAATTAATGGAGAATAAAAGTGAGCCTTAAACACAAATGGTTACTTCTGTATATTACCTCACATCCATGCTTGATTTGCAAAAGAGAGGGAGAGAGAGAGAGAAAGAGAAAGAAAGAGTGAAAACAAGATTTCTTCTCTAAAATGTCATTGATTGGAACTTTGAAACATTCTGTTTACATGTGATGGTGTCATAGAAGGATGTTTAAGAATTGCCTGATACCTGTGGGAAGATGAGACATCCCTTCTCAGCAGCTGTGGTGGCATGTGGTTGGCCTGATGGGAAAGCTTTTTTGGTGGGGTCTGGAGACATCCAGCAATTTGTATGTGTGTTCTCTGTTGTTATATGGTATTTGGATTTGGGGGTTTTGTTTTTTTCTTTGAAAGAAAAGGCTGTTTTGAAAATCACTCGTACATCTGCTTATTCCGTTCATCTTCCAAATGCTGAAAAACCTTTTCTTGGAAAACAGACAGTGTGTCTTCTTAGGTTGTGTTCCAAAGCAAACATGGACTTGAAATTCACCGATAGGGTTTAAAGTGACTTTGGCAAAAAGTGGTGGTGGGGGATTGACTTTAGACTATTGTTTAACTATTGTTTCTGGCCAAAGACATGGAAGCAATAGATGAGTTTGGCCTGGCTTGGGGCTCCCTTGCTTGCTTGGGCAGTTTCTGTTGGATGCAGCCTTGATTGGTCAAACAGGCCAAGGGACAAAGCAACAGGAGCCTCAGCTGCCCTGGCCTTCCATGGCCCGCATCTCCCTCCCCAAAACAGCAATTGAACTAATTGTGGGTTTCAAAGAGCAACACGGATTTTGAGCAGAAGAAAGAGAGTGTGTTAGTGGAAGTGTTAGCACCACAACTGTTTGTAGACCTTTTCCTGGCACTGATGTAAGAAGTATCTTTTCTCCCCTCCAGGCAGGGAATAAACCTGCACCAGGTTGAAAAGTCCACCCGAAATCCTTCAACCATACATCTAATAAATGTCGACTTCCATAGCAGCCCCAAACTTTTTAAAACATTGACCAAATATCATCCTGAAACTTATCTGGGTTGGCAGTTGGCACTAGCATGCTGGGCCTTTTAACCCCCTGCCTTCCCAGGGTCTTTGATCTCTAAAATTCAAAATTTTGCAGTGAAGTAAAAGGTCTAGGGCTTGCACTTTAATAAAAGTCTCCAAACATTAAAAAACAACAACCCCTTTTTGCAGTGCTCTTTAACATTGGCCAAGTATCAGACGTGCCAAGGGAATGCAGAATTCACACAGTGACTGTACCTTAGTTCTCCAGTGGTAGACACATTGCATTAACTTTTAAACTTCTCTGTTGGTTGACCCTTTTTTGGGAAAAATAAAATTCCAATTCTTTCTCAATTGGAGTCGGGGGCAGCATCTGACCTGGGCTGCTGCTTCAGCGCAGTTTGGAAGGGGGGGCTGGCTATTTAAAAGAGGTCCTGAGGTTTATGGCAAGGTTCAAATCCAGGCAGGCTTTGCGCCTTTGGCCTCCCCGTCTGCTTTTTTCAGGCCCTGGATTCCAGAAGGACTCTGGAGCTGCACAAGAAGGCCTCTTTCTGGTCCAGCCGAGGTGGTGCTGGCACATTTGTCCCACTGCCCTGGTTGAATCACGAAGTCTTTGGGCCAAGATATCAGAGGAAGAGGAAAGACTGTGGTTCTGGGGGAACCCTCTCTCCCCTCCCCCCACTTCAAATGCCTCTTTCTCCACGTTGCACAATGGGAAGCCAGACGATGCTCCAGGGGGTGGGGGAGGGGTGCCCAATCAATGGGAGCGATTCCTTTCCAGGGCTGCGCATGGCATCTCTTTCCCGGATGTGGCACCCCAGCCCTCTTCTGCCTGAATGTTATCTCGAAATTTAATTCAGTGTATCAAATGTACTGTACCTCTTTCCTTGGGGTGGGGAGTAAACAAGTGCTGGAAATCTGGCAAGTTTTGCAAAACCGGGACGGTGATCAAATGCTTTGTAAAGGTTGAAGGCCATTGTTTTCCCCCTCTCCTCTCTTCTCCTCACCCTCCCACTTTCATTCATTCTTATTTTGTAAGACAGCCCTACAGTCCAGCTGTTTGTAACTTTTTTAATAAAATAGATACCTGTATTACCAAAAATGGTTTCCTCTTCTTTCCTGATTTAGCTACCGTGGAAGGGTGGCTCTGTGGCTTTTGCCGTAATGCACGTTAGCTTCTGTGCATATGATGCAGGTGTGGGGGACACACCCATGTTGCACTTCAGCTAGTGCAGCAACCTCTTGAGTCTCTCTGCTGCACAATTTCAGCACTCGAGTTGCGTGAAGCGCCCAGAAGTTGTCCCAAATTTTTACTTTAGGGAAAAAATGATGAAATACTCTGGGAGTAATTAAATGTTAATCAAGTCGACTTTAACTCTCATACTTGGCACGTCCCCTTTTTTCCCCTGGCCCTGTCTGTTTTGGGGATGTGACCCATGAGAATGACACAACAATCTTCTGTGGCCTTATAATAATTTGGAAAGGAGATGAAGGTAGAGATATAAATATAGGGTTCTGGGGGGTGGTTTGGGCCTTGTCCGAAAGGGATTCTGCAGCCTGGACACCTCCTTGTAAGGCTTCCCAACTAGACTGGTTCTCCTCACACCCCAACAGAGTGGTGGGCAAGCTTTATCCCTCCGTTGTGATTAGAGGAGGAAATAAAACAGGCTGAATCCTGATGGTCACCATTGACCAACCAAGACCTCGGGAAGCCATTGGGCATCTCCAGTGAGCTCGGGAGCAACTCTGCCCATCTTGCTCAGCCAGGCTGGGTTGTGAGAGGAGACATGGAGAGAGTTTCCTCGCCACAACTGCTCTTTGGTGAGGAGGAGGAGGAGTCAAGGACTGAGCCGCTCAGCGGGACCGAATGATCTGCACTTCAGATCTGCAAGCGATGAAGAAGGGCGGGATGGAGCTGACTACCAAGCGGAAATGTCATTTCCTTTATCACTTCTAAAAAAAAAAACCCCACCCCATCCTCAACTTGTTCTTTCGAGATCTGGCACGAAGCTGTGTGCATGCATCCCGCTTAGCTTTTCACAACAGCCCTGTGAGGTTGCAAGCGCTCCACCCGAGTTTCTCAAGTCAGGCGTGAAATGGGAGAGAAGACCTGCCAATTGGGGGTGGGGGAGGGGGACGAGATCTCAAAATAATAGAACTTGGGTAGGATCGTCACAATTAATCTCCCTACTGTGCCATAAGTGACCAGGCTGCCATCTCATGCCTACCACCCGGCATGAAAACCCAGATTATAACAAACCACAATCCTTTTGCAAAAATCAACCAGGAATTCCCTAGAACCACTAAAAAAATCTCTGCTGAGCTGCTGTTGCAAATCTGTGGCAGCTGTGACAATCCGAGCCTTGCCTGTTAGTTTTGCTCTTCTTGAGCCCAAAGGACCACGTGGGTCATGTTTCATGTGCTCGAAAGATGGGACATGATTAAGAATGTGTAAATAATTCTATGCATTGCATTACTTATTGCCATTTTAATTATCTTAGAGGATGCTTGCTTCTGAAGTTCCCTCCTTGGTCACCCAAAAGTCTCTTCTCTCTCCCAAGGGTGGTGCAGGGGGGTCTTGGATGGGAAGGGAGGGCAGCTAGTGGCTCAGGGAAGAATCGTCCGTAACCACCCTATGGTTTTTGCAGCTAAGTTCAGAGTTGCTACAAGGGATTGAAGCAGCCTCTTTGGTTGGCTTTCTCCTATCTGGGTTGTGGTTTCTCCCCAACCTGCCAGGAAATGGGCACCTGCTGCCTTTGCTCCCTGGTGGGGGCAGAGCCCCGGCTGCCAGGCCTTCTGTAGAGGGCGGAAAGTGGCCTGCAAGGCTTCCTCTCCTAGGCCAAGCAAACTTCAGACCTGCAAAGAGGAGGAAGAGCGAAACGGAAATGTGACTTCCTTTATCGCCACCTCTACAAAAAACTATCTTCGGCTAGTTCTTCTTCCGGACCGTGCACAAGCTTTGTGTGTATATCCGGCTCCATTCTCACAACCACCTTGTGGGATAGCAAGCCCTGCTCTCCCCCACACACACACCTGAGTTTCGTGGCCGATTTTAAGGCCTGGTTCTGGAACTTTCTCTGATGAGGCAGCCGGTAAGCCTTGGCTGCGTTTACTTTGGTTCTTGAGATGACGCAGCGGAAGGAAAGGGGGCTCGGCCACGCGTGAGAAACGGGGCATCAGGAATCCCTGCCCTTCTCTCCCAGAGGGGCCCTGATTTCTATGGCATCATCACCCATTCGGTGCCATCGAGGGGCCAGTTGAACTTGATGGGCACATTCATGAAGAGTTCTTGGCAATGACAAGGAAGCAGTTTGCTAGTGGATTTCATTTTTATTTTTTTTTAGTTCCTGGTCTTACCAATAACCTCAACAGCCCCAATAACTCCCCTCCTAGTGCTAACTGGCCCTCTTGAGCTTCTGAAAACACTCAACGTTGGTTGGATGTTGCCACCTGACCTATTGAAGGTATCAAACACCTTTGTAGGAGCTCAGTTCCTGGGGACACAAGGAGACGCTGCTAAACAACTCTGCAACAACACAGACGTGATTTGCCCCCTTGTGTTCTTCTGGGAGGCCTTGATGCACTTTCCAGTCTTGGCCTTCAGCTCTTGTGTCCCCCACGGTTTGTTACTCAAGGAGCAGCAACTTCACTGTGAGGTGGTTGTAATGAAAAATACGGGGAAAGGGATTTCAGTGGAAAAGCCCTCAAAAGAAAAGCACATCTTACGTTCCTTCACATCACTGAATGTCTGATGCTCAAGCTCTGGAGCAGGAATTTTCCTTGTTCCGGCTGGGTCAACCCCGTGAACTTGGTGCTATTAATAAATGAGGGTTAGGGAAAAGATTTCTTCCCAAAGTCTCCTGGAATGCACACAAAGCCACAATACAAGCAAACATCATGGCATGGATTGGCGCATTTGTTCTGCAAAGAAGCAAAGGCTGCCTTTCCCTGGCATATAATAATTTCAGGATACCAAGCCAGTTGGGCAGACCCAGCCATGCCAATGTAGTTGGTGCAAAGCAACGGCTGTTAAACACAATCCGAGTGGAAAGTTAGCATTTCCGCGCAACCAGGAGATGGTGCTCTTTCCAAGCCATTGAGGGCCGTTCTGTCACATCATCCACCAGAAAGCAACCTTTCTTGCCACAGTTGTTAAGTGAATCGGTTGTTAACTTAAGAACACAGTTATATGCCAAGCGGCTGGATTTAGACTACGTGACCATGGAGACGTTGCAAGGGTCGTAAGTGTGAAAAACGGTCCCAAGTTCCTTTTTTCAGTGCTGTCGTAACTTTAAACCATCACTAAAATGAACCATTTTGTACAA
The DNA here is from genome assembly GCA_017656035.1 of Myanophis thanlyinensis. Lineage (NCBI taxonomy): Eukaryota > Metazoa > Chordata > Lepidosauria > Squamata > Homalopsidae > Myanophis > Myanophis thanlyinensis. The sequence continues at coordinate 3,820 of JAEANM010019586.1, read as the reverse complement.
ATGAATCCTTCTGTAAAGCTGTTTAGATCTTCCTGACAAGGATTCAAGGATGTCACGGCAGGCTGAAGTTTAGCCAGCTTGTGCTCCTGAATTATTTCCAAAAGCTTTTCACCTTCGGAGTAACACCTCAGAGCAAAACTAGGTCCTTGGGCCCTTCTGGGTACATGGTTTTGTGTTTCTCTGGGGGACTGAAATTAGATTTTGTACAGCTAAGGGTGTTGAGATTCTTTATTCCCGCCCCTCCCCCAACAATTATTAAAACCATGAAGTGAAATGCAACACACACAGACACTGTATTGGGAGTGAATCCATTCCGATTGCCAGTTGGACTGCAGGTTCTGGTAGGTCCAATTGGGGGGGATCCCAAAAGCGAACGAGAAAGGAAACAGAATTCTCTGTAACTGCCACTTGCTAGTAGATTACTCCCTTCTTGGATATATACCCATTTGGATATGTAGAGATAGTCCTCCAAGGGGATTCCTACACTCGGTCCCAGGTGCCCTATTTGATCACACTGACTTAAATGTTAAGGGAAAAGAACCTTTTCTTTAAAGACAACCAAGATGCAGAAACGCTACCAATTCTGAGCCAACAGCCCTAAACTTTAAAAATGGAGAGAAGGTCGTTCTTGTCCCCTTGCCATTGCTTGTCTTGAGGACCGATGGAGCAGCTCTGGAGAAAACCTGCTCTGGGTCACACGCAACACAATATTTGTTTATTTCTTTGTTCCGGGGAGAATATTGTAGCCTTTCCACAAGGAGGAACTCGGAAAAGAGGTGAACACGGGGAAAAAAGGCACGGACGAAAGAAAACCTTTTCCGCTTTCGTGAGGGTTGTCGTAGCTCCTCCATCTTCCTTTTGCTCCTTTGCAAAAATCTGCACTCCGGGCTCCTGTTCTTATCCAGCCAAGAATAAAATTCTGTATGAATCAGAAGACGCCCTCCGCCCCCCGCCCCCCCTTCAGATTGCACAGAACCTCATCCTCGCCGGCTGCTGAGCCACGCACCCAAGGATGCTTCATCTCAAAGTCCAGTTTCTGGATGACTCTCAGAAAATCTTTGTGGTCGATGTAAGTATATTCACTGCTTCTTGTCTGTTGTTTTGCCTGCTGGAATTCGTTGGACCTTCTTGGACTAGGGGATGTTTTAATGTCAGTACTGTTTTGTTTTGTTTTTAAATCTAATTAGATGCCTGCATCTCCCCACATTTTGAACATTTGCTAATTCACAGTAAGGACTTGACTATTTCTAAATATTCCTTGAACTCTTTCTGAGAAGGGTCATGGTTTTATCTGATAATAAATACTGGTAAGTCATTTTAATGTTTAAAGACAGTGGGTCCACCATTAATTGTAATCACCAAATTGTTAAGAATTATATAAGTTGGCTCCTGCATCATTTGTTCTCTAAAATTAATGAATTTTGATGCAGGTGCCGAAAAGGCAGCCTTTCTGACAGCTAAAATCACAGAATTGCAGTGAGTCAAAATGATAGTTACCCTTGAAACAACTTATCATAAATTTAGCATTGTTGCACTTTGTAAACATGGTATGTGCCTTATAGTTAAAAGTGGAATTATCCAATGCCTTTATCTAAAAAACAGATCTCTCTGAAAGCTCTCTGTCAGAGAAATATCTATGAGAAGGTGAATAGGTCTGTTTCAAAATGAAATCTTCCAGGCAACAAAAACATACATTTTAGAATCAAACTGCAGTTGAATTTTTGCTAAGTCCATGTGGATGTGTCTTTGTTTTTCAAAAAGCAGCATGAGTAAGAACAGCACAACAGTATTGATGGTTTTAGTTCTAAAAGTACATAAAATGGAGCATAAGTGCAAAATAATTTAGCTTTTTAAAAACTCACTATCTAATCTCCTTCTTGATAGGCTGTTCTTGATGTCGAATGTTTAAGATTTATAGTTCAGAAGTCCTTGGAAACTCAGAGACAGAGAGATATGTTAAGTCTGTCTTGAAACTGGGGTTTCTGGCTTGTAATCATGAAACTCTGCTTTTGTGGGCTCAGTTACCCCTGGCACCGAGTCCCCCACCCACCCACCTTTATATATATATTTCAGATACAGCATTTTCACTTCCTTCTTCCAATTCGCCCTCCTGCCTCTTATAGGCCATGTTGCTGCAAGAAATAACCTCCATTAAAGTCCAGGGTTGAGCCTCCTTTTCAAAAAAAACCAGAATACCTTCCAGGCATGTGATGCATTTGATGTCAAATAGTCACCATAATGTCCTGGAATTTAAAAAAAGAAAGAAAGGAGAGAGAGAGAGAGAAGGCGAGAAAGAGAAATAGCCTAGGGTTACTTTTCCAACAGATTCTCTTGGTAGCAGAGCCAGTGGGATGAGCTGGAAGTCTCTTAAGTGGATTTCAAGGTCAGTAAACAGAAGGGAGTTGAATGAATTCTGCACGGAAGGAGTGAAAAACAGAGTGGAGGTTGTGCTCCTTTCTTGCCTTAATGATACAAAGAGGTTCATGTATCACCCTATGAGGAGATCCTCAAGTACTCAGGCACAAAATACAAATACTACAAATAGGCAGCTTTGCATTGAATGGCAGGAAAGTTTTGCTGGCCAGAATGGAACCAAAGACACAGAGATGGGCAGGTTCCCCTCTGTCAGAGTTGAAGATGGGCGGACTTCAACTCCCAGGATTCCCCAGCCAGTGTCCCTCAACCTTGAAGATGCTGGCTGGGGAATCCTGGGAGTTGAAGTCCACCCATCTCCAAGCTGCCAAGGTTGAGAAACATCTCTGCTCTGAGCACCCAGGAACCACAAACATCAATGCGTGCCTCGAATAGTGCAAATAATCAGGAGGGGCAGCTGCAGTTTGCACACTTCCCTGCCTTTGAATAAAGTGTGTTAATCAGAAAAGGTGCTTCCAGTCCCCCCTCCTGATTTGGGGGCTATCCTCACCTGACACCTGATGCACCTTGAATGTTGCAAGTGTCTCAAAAGAGCTTGAAAAGCACATCCATCGTTCCCAGGCCCGGAAGCATCCTCGCTTCAGTTCAGGCTGTTTCTTTCCTCTGTGCAAAAGTCCCTGGCTGATCTCTCTCGAGCTCCCAAAATCCTGCAGCAGGAGGAATAAACAGCAGCGATAATTGCTTTAATTGCTGTTGCCACTCAGCTGTTTGTAAGGAAATAGGACGCCTCCCCCCCCCCCCACTTTCCCTCCAGAAAAGGCAGTGATTACTCTGTCATTTCCCTGGTTGTCTCTTTGGTACCAGGGTAGCAATTTAAACCTCCGTGAGTGCAACAAGGGATTATCTGTCAGATGTTAGTGTGCACGCTTTCGCACCGAGCACAATGCACGGCGTGTCAGCAACCCCTCAATTTCCCTGGCAGCCCAAGTCAGAGGACAGGTGTCTGTGGATGGATGCCAGCAGGAACTGGCCCACCGGCCCGTCCAGCCAGAAATGTCTGAGAGTTTCCTGGGTCTGGCTCAGTCCTCCAAAGGAGTTCAATCTTTCTAAAGCACCATTTCTAGTTCTAATGTGGGACAGAAATGTGTAAATCTATTTTGATTTCACTCAGATATTTTTTTATATTTTTATTTTTGGAACTCAGAGTATCCACTTCACCAATTTCCCAGCGGCTGGTTTTCTTATCTCTCCTTTGTGATTCTGAGACCTTTTTTTGAAGTTCTCCTTCTCTAATATTCTCTAAATATTTTTCTCCCATTGAATCTGGATTTTCTTCAAAATGTTATCCAGGCTAATTCTAATAGAGGTTCTTCTGATTCTTCTAGTGGTGATAAAGCAAGTTGTTTGTAAAGCATTTTGATATCCTGAAAATAAAGTTGTTACAAAT
>JAEANM010019585.1:0-12324 GCA_017656035.1 Myanophis thanlyinensis | reverse complement strand
GGAGAGGCAGCGGGGAGGCCCCCCACAACATCCCCCCAAGGCAGCCCTGGGCTGGGCAGTGCTCTGGCGCCCGCCTGTCCCACGCTCCCTCCGCTGCCTCGACCGGCAGAAGAGGCTGAGTGCCACCACCGCTGCCGCCTGGACCCCTCCCCCGCCTGGACTCTCCTGGCCGGGCCGCGCCAGACGCCAATGGCCCGCTGCCCGCCCGCTTCTGCTGGAGCAGCCGCCGCCGCCCGTAGAAAAGCCGCCGCCGCCCCCCCGTACAAAAGGCAGTGGTGGCTTTTCTCCGGGCGGCGGCGGCTGCAGCAGAAGCGGGCAGGCAGCGGGCCATTGGCGTCTGGCGCGGCGCAGCCAGGAGAGTCCAGGCGGGGGAGGGGAAGCGGGCGGCGGCGGCTGCAGCAGAAGCGGGCGGGCGGGCAGCGGGCCATTGGCGTCTGGCGTGGCCCAGCCGGAAGGAGAGTCCAGGCGGGGGAGGGGAAGCGGGCGGTGGCGGCGGCCCAAGCAGAAACGGGCGGGCAGGCAGGCAGTGGGGCAATGGTCGGAGCCGCGGCAAAGCTTCCAAAGAGCCGCATGCGGCGCCGGGGGCGCCAGTTGCCGACCCCCGATGTAGGCAATCTTCCAGTTCTCAGTGGTCCATCAACATAATAAAAATAAAGGCTAAAAAGATATAAAAGCTACAGATAGATGACATTTCAGATTCAGAAAATGAGACTGATAAGTGGCAAATTATGTACTAAGAATCTTCCATTATTCCCCCCCTCCCCCAAAAATTGGTATTTTTAAAAATATATTAGAAGATGGAGCATGTAACTTTTTATCATTTGAGTTTTTTTTCACTGTTAACCTTTACAGTACTCAGGCTGCAGAATGGAAATGCTTACATTCATTATAATTCAACAGTGTGTAATAAAAAAGTAAAAACAATTTAAGAAAAATTCAGCCAATCAATTCATAATTGTCTGAATAAAGTATGCTTTATTTTTATGAGGAAATGAGGATACATAAAATATTTTATAAAGAAATGATGTTATAGTAATTTAGCATCAGGAATGCTAAAATTATTGTTCATATTTCAAATCTTGCTTCCCCCAATGTTACGCAAATTCTGTAATATTAAAGACTTTAGAAAATACTTTCTTTCTGTTGCATTTAGCATTTCCAGAAATTTTATATATTTTCTGTTCCATCTTTCCATTGATCTCCACTTTGTGTTTGAAGATGAAAATTTAGAAGAATAAAGAAAACGTGTTTTAAAGCTGCTTAAGAGCAAAACACAATCATTCTACAAATTACTAGAAATTCCAACGGATCTACATCATTGTAAATATACATAGAATTATTTAGGAAGTGTAATAGAAAATAATGTTTCTGACCACAGTCTTTTACTACATACCTATAAGGGAAATTGTATTTTTAGATAGCTTTTCTTGGTCCCAGTTTCCAATATTAACATGGAAAAATTTATTGTCTTATAATATATCTTGCACCAATATGCTATCTTTTTTGTGGTGAGTGGGCAGAATCTCTATGGGAAAATATACTTAGATCTCTAGCCCTATAGGATTTTATGGTAGTGGCTATATCCTTGAACTGCAGTTAGAAACAGCAATAGTGTGATATGGCAATATCACAAACTATCAACAAGTGCAGAGTCCATTGCACTTTGTGGCAACAGAGGTTCTGGGTGGCCTTCAAGCATAAATTAAACAATATATCACAAGAAATATGAGTGATGGTCCCGCCCAGTGCATCCTGTTTTAGAGCCACAATTGGTAGACCAGCACAAGCTGAACAAAATCCTCTCCAGGCATAGCTGGCATCTGTTCCATCTTCTACCATATGTTCTTCTACCGAGAGCTATGATTCCCCAATAGCCTGCTCCCCAATATTTAGCCCATTTTCTTGGGGGTATCATATAATGTAGGTATAATCTTAGAATCAATAAGTATTCCTGCCTGCTTGAGTTGTGTTTTAGACTAGTCTTCCCCATTCAAATTCTGATATTTTCCAGGATTAGGATACGATTAGCTTCTTATTGAGTGAGCACTTTTTTGTATTTCCATTAGGACCTATTAGGAGATAAATCACTGGATATCATTAGCATGTGGCTATTTTACAGTAGTGGTGAAATTAATATATAGATGTTTAATCAGATTTTTTTTAAAAAAAAAGAATTAAACTCTGAAACATCCCATAAAAAGAGAGCAGCATTTTCACCCCCCTGCCACCACTGACCGAATTTGCCTGCTGTTTGTGCTCTTTGCATGACAGGTCCAAAATTTGTGTAACTGTTAACTGGTGAAAGACTTGATGCTCTAGCCTAATTTTAGTGATATGTGGTTGAGCTTCATCTTGTCCTGCACTTCAAAGAATTTGTCCTGCACCCCAGAGAACCTCCATTCTATAATTTGAAATTGTAAAAAAAAAAAAATGTAGCAAGGATATTGTGTTATGCTTAATGTTGTCTGGAGAAAAGCTGGGCAGCAATATTCTACTTTTTTTGAAATGAATGCTATTTTAGATGTTTGAGCTAAAATGATTCACAGAAATTGTACATCTCTCTTTTCAATGCAGAGCATTGTCACATCATTATTGGCAATCCCTTAACATATTTTTGATAGTCAATTCATCTATCCATCCAGTTTCTAGGGCTGCCCATCTAAAAAAAAAGTGACTGGATGGCATACAACAAAATTATAAAACAATAATATATCTTAAAATTTACAGTCTGAAAAGTTTTAAAGCTGTTAAAAGCTATGGGAGAACAGTAGATATTAACAGCAATGGAACCATCTCAGTAAATAATTGGCTCCCCAATTTCTATATTAAGTTTTTAATATTCAAGAATTTCAAAATAAGCACCAGATAGAAATAATATTTTCTATTTTAAAAAATAGAATACTGTCTCTATTAACCTCAAAAAACAGTCATGCTGTTATTAAAAAGGTTGGGCTAAAAGTTGATACATTCTGGAATGAGCAGTGTAACCAGATTGCCACAAGATGGTTACACATTAAATAACATTTAAATTGAGAAACTTACTAAGTTTGAAAGCATTAACAAAGAAAAATGAAGAGGATTTAAACAAGTTTCTCACCTAAATGTGAAAAAGGAAAGTTGTTAATGGAGGTACATAACAAATTCTCCAATAAAACCTATCGTTTTACAACCAAGTAAAGCAGGTCTATACTTAAGTTGAAAATTCAGTATTTTCTCAGTTGATGTGTACAGAATTGTGTGTATGTATATCCCATACACAATCCTAGCTGTAATGAATAATCAGAGCTCAGGGAGGTGATTTTGTTTTGTATATACTAAGATCAAGAATGCACCATTAATTGTTCTCCCGTCTCTTTGAAAGCGTCATTCTTTCTTTAAACATAGCTCTTAACGTGATGTTAATGTTTATTAATATAGTTTCAATACTAAATGATATACATTTATATTTGATATACATTTACATCTTAGAGAGGGACGTAGTCTGGAACATGCTTCAGAATAGCTAGACCTCTCTAAACTGATCACCAGATGCTAAGCTAAGTGACCTTGTGTTTCTTAATTGGCAGGGGAAGTCATTTCCCTTTGTTCAGCTTTGCTGCTATACCACTGGTTGAGGGGAGGAAAAGAAGATTGTGGCAGCAAATACCAATTGAAGGCAGTAACTGCTTCATCACTCTTGTAGAGAGTAAGGAAGGATGATCTTGGAGGAGGTATGCAAGAGCCATTGCCTAGGCAAAAGGGCTGACACATTTTATAAGCTTAGAATAGCAGGATAACATTCAAAAGTTGTTCAGGTAGATGCCTGTCTAATTCACTGAACTATAAGAAGGGGAGGAGGCACAGCATAATCAGACTTGAAAGAGTATTATAGCTAATCTTAATAAAAGTAGCTTCAGCCTTACTGTTGAGTTGTCTATCTAATAGGGCTGACAACAGTAGAGTGTCTTGGTTGGTTAGGATAGGTTTGTTTCTTTCTACATACAGTTTTTCTAAAACTCAGTGCACATATGAAAAATATCTGGCTAGATCCAGATAAAAGTACAGTATGTGGAAGATGACAGCTTGAAAGATCGGTTGAAAAATGACAAGTAGATGGGAGTGCTTCCATCTAATGTTTTCTCCTGCCTTTTTAGCCACAGTCTGTGGCACTCAGCAAACTTCCTACTTTTGGGAGTGGCTTTTTGGGCTAGGGGATTTGGAGAGAATTTGGTAGAAGACACCCATATGTTGGTTGCCTATCTCTTTTCAACTTATTACAGTAAAATCTTGGTTTTTCAGACCTCAATTGCAATGGACTTTGCATTGAATGAATCAGTTTTCTGATTGATGACAGCCCGCATTTAACAACCACTCACTCAGTGATCATTTGAACTTATGACAGCACTGAATTGTGGTAGTTATGACTAGAACTCGTACTTAATACCGTTGCAGCATTACCACAATTACATGATCATCATTTGCAATCTTCCCTTCTGGTTTCTGCCAAGCAAAGTCAAGAGGAAACCAACAAGAAGTTAGGAATCATGGTCACATGAGGTCCTTTGCTTAACAACTTGCACAATCCTCCTTTAACTGCTGGAAGTGCTGTTGCTAAGCACAGTCACTTTTTGGCTTGATGATGGAGTTTCTGGTCCCAATTAGCATCAGTAAACAAAGACTACCTGTAATTTCATTTGTGCAGTGGTGTCACAATACAAACAGCATAATTTATATTATTTGTGTAATTATATAATGCAAATCACTTCATCACAATTGAGACCAAAATTTCCAACACAAGTCATTGTGGTCCTAATTCGAGTGGACTGATTTTGCAACAATTTTAATGGCAGTTTGTTAAATGAAACACTGCAGTTATTAAGCAAATTCAGCTTCCCCAATAGGCATCTTGTGTCAGAAATTGTCAAAAAGTTTGCAGATCTCAATCATGTAACCTTAGAATGCTGCAACTGGACAGAAAGTGCAAGGCAGTTACCAAGTGCAGATTGCAATTATATGACCACAGGTATGGTGCAACGGTCATAAGTGTGAATATAGATTGTAAGTTACTGTTTCCAAAGCCATCATAACTTTAAATAATTGTTTAAAAAAGTGGTCATAAGTCAAGGACTATATGTAACTGAACTTTCTTCAGATAGTCCATTAAAACAAATCTTCATTTTTTCTTTCAAATAAGAATTTGTTTTAAAATAAATGGCATTTCCATCAGATTCTAGCCACATGAGAATTATCTGCTGTGATAGGATTGAAAAGAGGAACATTTATGGAGAAGAAAAATTGATAGCAAATATAGGATTCATAATTACATTGAGTGCATGTTTCATTGCATCCCATTCACTTATTTTTTTTAAATACATACACATAACTTGTGGGCATGCAGTTTTAACTCATTTTGTCTTTGTTTTACGGAAAACTTAGATAAATATCTCTATGTCTGTTTGTATGTTTAATGTAAAGATAGATGATAACTGAAATAAGAAAATTATATTGAACTGTGGTGCTGTCATTTCTAGGAGGAGAGACTTCAGCATGCAAACATTCCATGCTGCTGGCCTTCAGATGGCTGGACCGATGTCCCATTCACATCAGCAGTACAGTGATCGTCGACAGCAGAACATAAGTGATCAACAAATTTCTGTCTTGCCATATTCTGATCAGATTCAGCAACCTCCTACTAACCAGGTACATTGACTTTTTAACCACTTACAGTAAGATAGCATTTACTTAAAATAGGGCACAATTAACAGCTTATGTATAATTCAACTTATCTTTGCTGCTAAGCATTTGGAAATTTTGGATTGAAGTAACATACAAATTCTGCTATAAGTATATTTCATTTTCTGCAAGGAATAGGTTTTTTTTTTTAATTTATATTGCCATGAGTGCAGTAGACTGCACAGGTTTTTTTTTGCAATATAGTTACTTGTAATATTTAGCCAAAGGGCCTATTTAGCAAAAGTAGTGTAGTCAAGATTTTATTTTATTATTACTTTTATTAATTTCTTCTATTTCATTCATACCTGAAAATGCAACTGTAAAAGTACGTAATGTAAATTATAGGAAAATATGTTCATTATACTTGCTCTGTTTTAAAAGAGCATAAAACATTTGAGAACATAATAAGTAGTCTTTGAGTCTATCAAGTGGCATCTGGTGTTATCTTAAATATTTCTATTGGGGTTCTATGGGACCCTTAGGATCACATCCTAATTTTAGGTTTGCCTAGGTTTGTTCTTAATTATCTTCACACTATGTAAACTTCTTAATTCCTTTCTGTTAGATAGCAAATCTAAATTAGATACAGTTACTCCTCAAACTTACAACCATTTGTTTAGTGACCACTTGAAGTTACAACAGCACTGAAAAAGCTGACTTACAATTGTTTTTCACATGATTCCTGAGGTCACGTGATCAATATTTGGATGCAGGGCAACTGACTCATATTTATCATGGTTGCAGTGCCCAGGGTCAAGTGATCACCTTTTGCAACCTTCTGGCAAGCAAAGTCTGAGGAAACCAGATTGACTTAACAATCATGTTATTAACTTAACAATTGTAGTAATTCACTTAGCAACACTGTCAAGGTTGTAAAATGGGGCCAGATTCACTTAAGAAATCACCTTGCTTAGCAACAGAAATTTTGGATTTAATTGTGGTCGTAAGTTAAAGACTACCTGTAGTTTCCACAGTTTCAGCATATGATTTTTTAAATTCTCTTTATATTATCTAACAAATAATGCCATTGTTACTATTATTTCATTAGTATTAAATGTATCTTTATTCCTATACTTTACTTCCTATTTTGTTTTTATTACTGTCACTTTTAAAAAATTGGGGTGAGAATCATTGATTCACATGTATGGATTTTCTCAGTGTATTTTACTGTGTAGTGCAAACAATTTATCAACTTTTCTCTAATACCTTCATGTCTTACTTGCTTATCACTCAGCAAATGGACATCTGTTAGACCAGTCAGCTACTGTCTCCTGTAATGTTGTTTTAAATAAATTGTATCACTGCAATATTACTGTGAAGAAACTACTGAAAACAACAGAAACTCTTGATGAATTCTTTAGTTTAAAGTTGCTGAATGAGCAAAGCTGTGAACATTTATAAATGTATCTTGATTCAATAGAAGGCTGTTGATCAGAAGGAATATGATTAAAATAGTTTTTAATACTACAGCTCCATCTGGTGGTCAGACGGAAAACCATTCACATTGTATTTGCTATTATGGGAAATTGAAAGTACTAAGTTGATACAATTCACTTTCTGATCATTTAATATAACAATTTAAAGGAAATGTTAGTGTGCTATATTTGCAAATGTTATAGTAGTAGATTAATCTGAAATTAAGTTCATAATTCAAGTAAAAAGTGAAATGCAGTCTTTTTATCACAAATATATAAGGTAACAGACACATTGGCTTATAAATTAATATAAATGTGAGAGTTTGATCTGGTCAGTTAAAATCATATTAAATCAGTATTGTTAAAATCAATTAACAATTTAATGGATTAATTAAAAGGTTAGCAAATAGATTCATCTCGTCATTTCCTTAAATACTAAGAGAATGGAGACCAAATATTTTAATGGGGAGAATGTTCTATATCCTGAGCACCACCGTATCACTTCATCTGTTGTTTATTAGGTACCAAAGTACTGGCAGCAGAAGCGTTTTAAAATCCACTGATTGGGATAGCTGAGTAGGTTATAGTGGGAGATGTACTTAAGGTATTCAAGTCCTGATTTGTTTAAGATTTTACAGTTAAAACTAGAATCTTTATTCATTCAATTTATATCACCACCAGTCTCGCATCCATGTTTATAGGTGTATTACAATAAAATAAGTAAAACCCCATAGCAGCTGGGCAGCATCCAAACAATTCAACATAGCCCGAAGATGGCTTTGTTACACACCCAGGGCTACAGACAGGGACAATATAATATCATGGGACTGATGTTCCAAAGGGCAGGTGCCATCAGAAAAGGCTCCTAAGATTCACCAGCCAATACTTCCTAGCCAACAGTACCTATAGCATGCATCTACTTCTGGATCAGGAGGATATTTGGAGAGAGTCATTCAGTTAAGTAACCTGGTCTTAAACCATGAAGGGTTTTAAAAGTGACAATTAGTACTTTAAATTGCCCCCAGAAATGAACCAGGAGTTGGTGCAGTTCATGTTAATAAATATCATATATGCTGGGTATCTGATGAATTAATTGCCTGCCACATTACGTTCTTCATTAATTGAAACTTCCAATTATTCTTCAAGAGTAGCCTTGTGCACATTACAATAATCAAATGTAGAGGTCATAAAAATTGTCCAGTATCATGAGATACAGTGATGGCCTCGGGGAGAGGGGCAGACAACAGCCTCCTTAAGAGATGATGGTGGAACCATTCCTTCTCTCAAAGAGAAATTGACTTATTGCCAGAGCCTAATCTCATTTTCCTTCCCTTCTTAGGGGGCGCAATGACCAAACAGAAGGGTATGCAGCTAATTGAAGTTGCTGTTTTAATGCCTCAAGGACCCTATCCTCTTGCCTGGGCTTATCTAATGGTATTAAGAACAGCAATATGATCAGACTCTCCCTAGATAATTGAGCTAGACATAGTCCCAATAATTGCCAGAAGACCTGCATCATGGCTGGAGTCCAACTTACAGCAGATAAGGTTGATGAGCATATTCTTCACAACAACTCTATAAATAAGCACCAGAACAACTCCTTGCACTTCCAATAAGGATAGGCAACTCCAAAAGCATTGCTGCCACAATAACAGTTGTCACTCATATTGGGCTTCGCTGCTTATCATCCTACAGTAGCTTTCTAGACGTCTCTTTCTGCTTCATCTCCCTTAGTTCCGTCAAGCTCAGGAAATCAGAAGTCCAGACAGTTCAAAATTAATATGAAGATTTATTACAAGCTTATTATCTCCACAAGAATCTGAACTACTAAGGATCAAAGTAAATCGATGATAGATAAGAGTCAATGGAATTCAAGGTGGGCTGGACTCTTGTGGGCGTGAAAGGATTTGAGACTGATGATGCATTTCACCCTTCCCTCAGGCTCAGTCTGGTCATCTCCTACATCCGCCCTCCATTTTGCTTCCCCCTTCCATGGGTTCTTCTATAGTCCTTTCCTCTTCGAAATCTGAGTTCTCATGGGAACTTGCCAAGGAGAGAAGGAAAGTGGTCTCAAAGGAATCCCCCTTTCCCTAATTTGAAGTAACTGGCAAGCCAGATAGTGGTTGCTGCACCACAAAAACATTGTTAGAAGTTACTTCCCCTTCCCTGCCTGGGAGTTGAAGGCAAATGTGGAAGGCCCATTGTGGCAAGAGTCCTGCTTTATATTTATATTTATATTTATTAAATTTATATACTGCCCCCTCTCCCTAGGGACTCGGGGCGGTGTACAGCCAGTAAAAAATACATCAACAAACAACTAAAAACCTATTTAAAACCATTATATAAGCTGTTAAATTTTTAAAAAATACAAGTTAAAAGTTAAAATTAAATTAATTTTATAAAATTTAAAATTAAACCCACAATTTATAAAATTAAAATACCCCAAGGTGTCAGGCCAGGCTGGCTAGCTGAAAATGATGAGTTTTTAACGCTTTCCCCTGGTGCAATCCAGAGGGACTGGTTAACAACTTCCTCAACAGGTTCCTCAGGTGAAAATGGATGGAGAGCTGAAGCTTGGTCCACCATGGCTTGTCAGGGAAGTGCTGATTAAACTGACAAACCAGGGGCATGAGCATCAGGGGCAAGTTCATTTTCCCTGGAGCAATCTGTAACAGGGTAGACTTTCCAATGATTCAAATACGAATGCCTTTTCCTCTTTTCCTAGTCTAGTATTCCACCTCATATTCTGGTTCTCCCTCCATTATGACTGGCAGTGGAAGAGGGCACTGGGATTGCATTGTGCTTGGAAGATGTTCATTGATGGAGGTAATTGGAGATCGAAGGCTATAGGGTTGATTTGTTGGAGAAATTTAGCATCTAACTTCTTGGACGATTTTGACATTGCTAAGAACTTGGTAGAGAGCCAAACATTTGTTTTTTGCTGCTATGGATGAACCATCCTGGTGATGGGCATCCACTGCTTATTTGCTTGTGCAAACTGCTCCTCCAAAATGTCTTGGGCAATAAGTTACTCCTGTAATAAGTCAACCACCTCTGGGACAGATGAGTGCAGGGTGATCAGACAACACTTTAGAGTTTTTTTCATTCATGGCTTGAAATGGTGTCGTTGAAGTTGATGAGTGCAGCAAATCATTGTAAGAAAATTTTGCAAGTGGCAATAATGATGGCTAGTTGTCTTGGCTGTAGGTGCAGTAGCACCTAAAATACTGTTGGGTCAGCTGGTTCGTCTTTTTAGCTTCTCCATTCATGCCAGGGTGATGATCTGAGGAAAGATTGACCTTGACATTTTAGAAGCTGGAAAAGTGCTTTCAAAATCTAGATCGGAATTGGTATGCCTCTGTCCGAAATTAGTGCTGAGACCATACTGTGGTACTGAAACATGTGACCTAAAAAAAAGTTGGGTTGTGTCTTTGGCATTGGGCAATCTCTTGCAGAGTAAGAAATGAGCCATCTTGGTGAAAAGATCTATCACCATCAGAATGGTAGTAAAGCCTTGGACAGCGGGTAAAACATTGATGAAATCTAAAGAGACTGTATGCCATCGGTGGAGTGGTTGGATAGCAGTTGCAAGAGCCCTACGGGCTTAATGGAGGGATTTAGCCCTCTTGCATGTGTGGCAAGAGACTACATATTTCTTGATGTCTGCTGTCATCCTGGGCCACCAAAAGTCTCTTTAAGGTTCTGTGCAGAATTTTGAACACACACTGTGCCCTACTGTTTGATTGCCTTGGCAAAAGTGCAGAAACTCTTCCCTGCACTTGGGGGGGGGGGCACTGAGGAACTACTATTCTGCCCTTGTTTCAGGGTTTCTGACATTTGTAGCCCTGATTAGAGCATCTGTGTGAACTGAATACCACCATAATGAGAATATTCCCACAAAAGCTGCAACACCAAAGTTTTTCATTGAATAAATATCAATTTTCTCGTGGACAATTTCCAGGATGAACTAGAATATTATCTTTTGTGGGGACAGTGAAGGATAGAAAGAGATGTTTAAGAACTATGGGGACCACAGAAAAACAACTAAATGACTTCTTTGTATCTGTTCTGAACAGATATAAAGTCAGTGATAGTGATTTTCTATCAAATAGATTTACAAAGGGATTTGTACTTATTTTAATAAATAATCTTGATTTAGGAATAACTGCTAACTGATCAGGTTTATGTATAAGATTAAAATATTTAAGATGATAAAAACTAAAATTCTAGAATGTTCTCTTTAAAATGTAATCAACCAAATGGCAACTATGTTCAGTTGAAATTAGTGGTATACATTGGAATGATCACCGAGTTCCGAGTCATCTACAACTAATCAGGACACAGTTCTTGTAACAGTGTATAGTCTAGTTTATATGCTCAACATATAGCAATTGTGAAGAAGGCATAGTTTATGTTAGATATCTTTGGGAAATGGATTGAAAATAAAAATGCCAGTGTACAAATTTATAGTATGTCTTCATTCACAGTACTAGATTCAGTTGCCAAATTTGTAAAAAAGATATAAGATAAAGCAAAAGGGGTAACCAAAATTAAAACACAGGAACAACTATTTGATTTTATTTTATTTATTATTTCTATTTTTATGGTTACCAATCTCAATATGTCTGGTAGTTTATAATAATTTAAAAAATATTTAAAAACACCAGAGTGCAATATAAAAACCATATAAAAACCATTCAAACCCCATTTCGAATTGACTGTTCAAAATTACGACAACACTGAAAAATGTGACATGACTAGCATCTATGACTGTATGACAAAGTCAGTGGGGAAGCTAGCAGAATGTCATCTTTGTCCCTTCCTCTCTTCCACAAAAATCTTCCTGCAACTCCATTTTTTTTAATTCCCTTAAAATACTTTCCCCTTGGCTTATTTTGTCAGTCAGTGTTATTTTTGTTCTTATCTCCTTGTCGTTACATTTTATTTGTTGTTTGGTCTGTTGTATTTTTTTCATCTACTCTTTCAATTGGCTCCTCCTCTTCCTGGGCATATTGATCAGTCATTGTCCCTTGTGTATTACCGTATTTATCGGCGTATAACACACACCTTAATTATAAGAGAGAAGTTTCAGGAAAAAAACAAAATTTTAAATCGGGTCAGGAACCTTTTTGACTCAGAGAGTTATTTAAAATTTAAATAATGTTGTTATAATACCATACGACCCTAGTAACTAGGG
>JAEANM010019584.1:0-12325 GCA_017656035.1 Myanophis thanlyinensis | reverse complement strand
GGCCAAGTGTGATTAGACACATAAGAAATTTGTCTCAGGTGCAGGAAAGCTCAAAAGATGAAAATAATAATAATAATAATACCAATAAGAGGAGGGAATAAAGAAGATAAGGATAATAATACTACAGCTATACTATGTGGTAGATACACTGGCTTGTAGGTGGATAGCTTTATAATAAGTTTAGCAAGTGAACAAAAATGCTATAGACATTACAAAGTTACAAACCATCCACAACTTTAGACAGTTCATAAAGCCAAGTCATAACACACAAAAAGCTTAATGATCCTCACAATAGCAGAGTTAGTGAAAATTAAAAACCTTTTAAATGGAACAGACTGTTTAGTGCATAGTTATTTTCTTTCATTGAATGAGTTGTATTTATTTGTGGCTCCCATTCTTATTGTTTGGACCCAGTTCATTTTTCAAGTCAGAGCTTGAAAAATGGAAGGAAATATATTACCATTAATTATTGCAGAAATGTATCAATGTGAGACAGACAGCAACTTACGTTATTCCTAACCATTGTGGGCTCAAGTTGATAATTTGGGGAGTTCAGCAAGAACTGACGGGCCATTTTTGAAATGTAGCAAATCTTCCCATTTTATAGATTTGGGAGTCTGATTCTCAAAGAAAAAGTGCCCATTCAGAATGATTACTTATTTGGAAATGATCAATTTTGAAGTACTGACAGAACTAGAGAATAATATGGGGAAGCAGCTGAACTCAGTGTCAAGAATTCCTGCCCCCTTTCCCCCCCTGTAGGCATTTCCGTAGGGTACTTCTGCAGTCCTTGAAGAAAGACTTAAATGAGGAACTCAGTTACATCACTGCTATCATTGAAGATCAGCCAAAGAATTACCAAGTTTGGTAAGCGTAACTTCTTTGATAACAAAAGTTATTTCCTATGTATGTAAATATTTGATTCCTTGTGTTTTTCCTCTGAATACATAGTGCAGAATTGCTACACAGAGACTGTTAAGCAGTTCAACAGAAGGTTATACTAAGAGTTCTTTAAGCTGAGAATTTTTTCAGTACGATGATACTGATGGAGATAATAATCTGAGAAAATGTTCCCGTGCGGTGGTCTTGGTTTTTTAGAAGAAGAAAAAATAATAATGGCAAGATATTATTATGATGGCTATGCTTTGTATATTGTGCTGGAAATAATATATCTGTTACTGCTGGAGCAAAACAAGGGTGTTTAAACAAAGCACAGACTCATCTAAGATGCAGGGGCAGCATCTGCCAAGGAAAAAAAATACAGCAGGGAATCAACAGCAGCAACAGTTCAGTGATTCTACTGCTGTGCTTGTTGGATCATTTGTCTTTGTGTTTTTTATATGCTTGGGTGTTCTTTCTCATGCATCATTGCCACACTTCTTGTGCTACAGGTTTTATTAGCCATTTGACTATCAACTGAAGAGACAATTTTATTGGGTATGGATATGTTTGTAGACATTTCTGAGGCATCAAATCATAGTTTGGGCAAGTGAATGAGCTCTTGTAAAGCTATAATTACAAGGGAAAGTTTCTGACATCCAGTGTCAATTAAAACATATCTTTTAGTGGATGCATGCAAGTTATGTTGCCAAAGAATTCAACCTCTGCTGAGCTAACAATCCCTTTATTCACACAATTCAAGTAACCTGGTTAGTGAATAAAATAATTTTCGGGGTTGGCACAGAACACTTCATCATAAACCATTGAAATAAACGGTGTTTGTCTAACCCACAAACAGAATGCAAAATCAAATTGGTTTTCCAGCCTATGTTGAAAAATAAGACAGTATTAAAATCCCATCAATCAACTAGAGAATCAGAATAAAATATAACTCATAGAAACAAAAACTTTTAAAAGTGGGAAGGAATCCTGGGAGAAAAAAAATAAATTTAAAAAACCCAACACTAATGTATAAATCCTATTTAAGCTTTAACATAACCAGGCTTAGTATCTCAAATCTGCAAATCTCTCTCCTAGCTGGAGGAGCATTCCCATAATTTAAGAGATTGCAGGTAGTCTTCAACTTATTACCTTATTTTGGACTGGAATCTGTACTTGAGCAAAGTGGCTGGACAAGCAAGATGTCACGTGATTGTTTTATTCAATGACCACAATCTCACCACTTCCAGTTTTGATCTTTAAAAGGATTTGAGGGTTGTTAAAGGGATAGAGTCCCAAGTAAGGAGCGTGGGTGCTTCAGAGGGATGGGGGAGACCCTCGGGGTGGGGATGGGGGGCTGACATAAGTTGCACAAGTGCTTTACTGTTCAGGAGTTGAAAGTCTTCCCTGCCGAAATCCAAGCAAGATTTTCAGCTTCTGAGCAAGGAGACAGTCATGTGCAGCCTGTGCCAGGCCTCCTAGGGCCACCTTTTGTTATCATGCTACCTCTCCATTCAGGGCTGAAAATCCTTCTTTAATTTTGGCTTCCTCTCCTCTCTAGAGGCTGTTTAAAACAGCTTCCTGCCAAAGGATTTCAGCTCTGCTTGCATGGAACTAAAATCCTTGATGCCTTCTTACATGGAAGTTTGTGCAGGGAGTTCTTTCAGCCAGCTCCTAGAGACAAGAGGGACTCTTCTTGGCAGGCGGTAGCAGTTTGGAACCTTCTCTGCTGGCTTTGCCATTGACTTTCTGGGGAAGCTAGCAGAGAACACTGCAAATGGTGATTCCATGGTTGATGTGCTTGGCAAATGGCTGTAAGTATGAACAGGTTGCCAAGCAACTAGATTGCAATTACAAAACACAGGCTAACTACTGTTCTTTAACATTCTTGATTTTTTTAGGCACCACCGGCGAGTTTTGGTAGAGTGGTTGAAGGACCCATCACAAGAACTCGAATTCATTGCAAACATCCTTAACCAGGATGCAAAGAATTACCATGCTTGGCAACATAGACAATGGGTCATTCAGGTATTTTTATATGGCTCATTGTTAATCTGAGCAGGAAATGTACGAAAGAGGAAATTTAAGTTTTTGTTTTGCTTTATTTTTTCCCCCAAAGGAACAAACGGCAGTTGTTCATTTATCTGCTGAGAAAGCAAAGGGATGTCTATGGGTGCTATTTGAATCCCATTATGTCATTTATAATAGAAGTTGGGGAAGTGGTTTTGATACTTACATTAATGTGCTTCAGACAGATCAGGTTGTTAGTTCATATCTGTAATACTTTTCCCTATAAATGGTATACAAAATATATAATAAATATCTTGACATTTAGTATATGGTTTATTTGGTTTTGACATCTCAGATATAGTACCAAGGTAGTCATGTTGTTTCTGTAATTGTTATAATTAGTATGTGAGAATGCATGTTCACTAACTCTTAAATCTATAATTGTATCAGTTAAGGTAATGGGAATGAGATAATTTTCCTGATGCAGTGCCTTTGTGTTTCCTTCAATTTTATGTTTAGGAGTTTAAGTTGTGGGATGATGAATTGGAGTATGTTGAGCAACTTTTGAAAGAAGATGTCAGAAATAATTCTGCCTGGAACCAAAGATACTTTGTGATTTCAAACACATCTGGTTATAATGATCCTGCTGTTCTAGAGAGAGAAATTCAGTATGTAATGTTTTAGTTGGTTTTATCTTGTGCCATGAATGAATACAAGGCTGTACAAGTATACATGCAATGTATTTTATGGATAATTTTGTATACATCTCCCCAGTGGACTTTTAGAATCTTTTTGCTAAGTTAAGCATTGTGTACTATAGTTTGGGGTTATGGCTATTTCAGTTTTCAAATTACAACTTGATATAGCCCACACCCAAAAAGAGAGGTAATCCAGATTTGTAGAACTACAAAATATATTTTAAGAAAATCCCTATCCTTCTGGAAAGTACTCCTAAAAGAGCCCGATTAAACTCATAGAATTGGAAAGAAATGAAAAAAACTGGGAAGATGGTGTGGTATGATGGGAAACCTGGAATCTGCAACATAAACTCCATATGGTAAAAATGACTTTTTTTTGTTTAAAAAATTGGAAATACTTTGCATATTATGTAGTTTGTGATATAAATCTACTTGATGTATGCTTCATCTCTCCTTTATTTATGTAGGAAATGCTTTGATTTGTATTATATCATTAGAAGTAACTGAAACAAAAACTGTCCAAAGTATTGAACAGAACAGCCCTATAGATTATTGCATTTGTGGAATAAACCTTAAAACATTTCCATGATAAGGAACTAGGTGAATTTAAAATAAGTCGTTTTTCTTTTGTTTTAATAATACAGTAATCCATCTTAAATTATCCAGATATTGCTTCAAAATATTAAACTATGTCCAACCAACGACAGTAGGGATGGAATTGTGCCTACTATTGGCTAAGGCTTCAAATTTCCATAAATTGGAGAATGTTTTTAAGGTAATCACAAGATGACGGACTCCCTCAAGCATGTGTGAAATTCTCTGGATTTCTTGTTGTAAACTTAGAATATGTCTAATATCCATAAACAAAATCACTCAATAATAGCTTGATGTGTCTATGTCTGCCATTCAGGAAATATACCTTAATAACTATGGATATAGTTATTCCATAGTTTCCTTATCCAGTTTGTTTTTCCTTTTTAGGTACACCCTAGAAATGATAAAGCTGGTACCTCATAATGAAAGTGCCTGGAACTACCTGAGAGGGTGAGATTGTTTTACTTACATGTTTAATGCCGTTATATGTTGCAAATTTAATGCACGTAAAAAAGGGTAGAGTTTGGTACCAGCCCAGGATTCAGATAAGAATATTACTGCTTCGTTATTGTTAAGATTTCTTTACCTTTTTTATTGTAAAAAAAATGCTTAAAAGTATGTGGCCAAGCAGAAGCATAGAAGCCACTATTTTGTTTCACTAAACAAAATGTATTTTGATGATAAGAGGAGAAGCTAATTTCTTGCCCTCTCTGAAGACTAGCAAATCCAGAAAGAAACTCTTCAAAAATGTCATTTTAGTATTTGATTTTTATAAGTTTTCTTCCCTCGGATTTTCTGGAACCATATATAGGACTCTAATTGTTCTGCATGAAAAAGGTTTTCCATAGGAGAAATTATAAATACACTTATTCAAAGAATGTCCTGCTAAGAGTTCCAGTAAGAGGAACTTACAAAGCAAGTAGTAACAGCTTAGTGTACTGGTTAAGGTGCTGGTCTAAAAAGTGGGAGACCATGAGTTCTAATCCTTCTTTAGGGAAGTCACTTTCAGCCTGTCATTCTCTCTGAGCTTAATCCAACTCATAGGAAGTTGTTATGGGAAAAATAGGAGGCAAAAGCATCATTGAGTACAAAATAAAGGTGGGATATAAATTGCACAAAAAAATAAATGTTCAACCAGCAAACGGCACATGAACATGATTTTAAAAAATGTTTTTCTTTTTTTAATAACATTAGGTTATAAGATAATATATAAAATACAAAAATAAATAGGAAGGCAGTGAGGAGAAAAAGGGAGAAGGGAGGAAGGGCTGAGAGAAAAAAAGTGGACTTCCGACTCCCTCTGTTGAGGTAAAATAAAGCATTAACATCAAACCACAACTTTTTGCTTTTTCGTAGTAAAAATGCTTTGCTTTTTTATATTGGGTAGGTGGTATCCTTTCCACAGCCAAAGTAGAGTACTATGTTCTTTTAATGCTTAAAATACAGCAGTAATTTTAGGCCCTGGGTTTAATGGTCCTTCCATTAAAAGATCACATTTCATCGCTTAATGCGTCCCTCAGAAATTGCAAGTGGACAGAAGTCCTGTCCATGAGGAAAGATAAGGTTTGTTTTGAGAGTTGAATGAAGTATGAGGGAAAAGCACAGCTGCTTAATTTTAATTAGAACATCAAATACCTCCCTGTTTGATTACATCCTTGTGTCCTTCCTTCTGCTGCTATTAAGATGAGCAAGCAGAACATGAGACTGGAGCTAGGATCTCCATGTTTCTAGCATATTTACATTTAAAAAAACAGCAAGGGGAATGAAATTTAATATGATGTTCATCAAACCTTTTCATTTCAGGATTTTGCAAGATCGTGGCCTTTCCAATTATCCAGACCTGCTAGAACAGCTACTGGAATTGCAGCCAAGTCATAATTCCCCTTATCTAATTGCCTTCTTGGTGGATATATATGAAGACATGTTAGAAAACCAGTGTGAAAACAAGGAAGAAACTCTCAGCAAAGCATTAGAGGTTAGTTCTTTAAAGCTTAAATTTCGTTACAGTAGCCATCACCGTGGAGCCCTTAACAGAAGTTATAGTAAATCTTTTTTTTCCACAATTCAAAATTTTATTAATTTATCTGTATTTTATATAAAATAAAAAATAATGGCAAATAATGGAGGAAAAAGGAAAAAGTGTAGGACAAAGGAAAAAAAGAAAAAGCATTGACTTCCAACTCCTTTTGGTGCAATAGAATAAGATAATACCATCAAACATCAACTTTTTATTTTTATATAATATAAACTAGCCATTTCTATAACAACAAACCTATATAATTGGTAAAACCCAAAATCACAGGTTTTTTTCCACCTCAAGCATAAAGTCCAAAAGTTCGTTTCCAACTAGAAACAAAGTTGTGTTCTTTTCTTTAATCAGAGCAGTCAGTTTGACCATCTCTGCTAACTCCATCGATTTTTGCAGTCATTCATTCATTGTGAGAATCAAAGTGTTCTTCCATTTTTGCATATAAAGTAATTTTGCTGCCATCAACATATATAACATCAGTCTCAATTCCCCCCCCCCCAACACTTTTTCTATTAAACCCAATGAAAAGTCTCTGGTTTTATCTTTATATTCCCTTTTAAGAATCTTCTGTATTAGAATATGAATGCTACTCCAATATTACTTTGCTTTAACACGTCCACCATAAATGATAAAGTCCCTTCTCTACATTTGTATTTCCAACATTCGTTTGACATACCTTTATACATTCTTGACAACTTGTCCGGTGTTAAAATATCAACAGCAATCTTCTTATAAAATTGTTCTTTTTCATTATAACTTAATGTAAATTTTAGACCTTTCATCTACATGTTCTCTCATTGTTCAAGCATTACATTGTATCTAAAGTTCCTTGCCCACTGAATCACACAATGGGAAGTTATAGTAAATCTCTAAAAGGATGAAGAAAATTACATGCTCATTCATGTAATGTGTCATACTCTTGCTGTTGTTGGTTTCATACCTGCCAGTTACCATGGTGTTTTATGTCAAGTATAATAAAATACATTAATCATTTGACCTTAGGGGTCTTATGATATAAACTCTTCTTTCCCATATATTATTTCACTTTAAGAAGCAACTTAGCTCCATTTTAAAAATAATTTCTGTATCAAAAATAGTTTGCTTCAACCTGTCAACACATAGGTGATAGGATTAGAAAGGTTGTCTTTCAACTGGTTGCTGTGTTAGAAAGCTGTATTTTATTTAATGTTCATTAAGAGGCCTGATTTTATAATTTATTTAAAAATCAGACTAATTTACCAAATTATCTGAAGAAAGTACTGTTCTAAAAAGCTAAAAAAATTGATAGATCATTATATTTTCAATCTCAAAACTTATTTGAATAGTGCTATCAACGTTTTTTAGAAAACATTCTTGACTTAAAGGTGTTTATAAGCTAAATATGTGGAGAACAACAAAATGGAAGAGAAATGAACATAGATGAAAAGGTAGAATGGAGAGGGGGAATAGTCATTGCATCTGTAGCTGATTTGGACATGCTATTATAAAATTGTATGCAGATTTTGATAGTGGCAGTGCTAAATAAGATGATAAGTATTTATAATAACTCTTCTCACTTTAGCTATGTAGTTAAAAATTGTAATCTTCTAGTAATATTGGTACTTACGTGATCCAATTATATTTCAAACAACATGGTGACATCCTTTTCATTATAGGTATTTTATTTTGTTCACCCTGACCCAAATCAGTTAAAGTGGTTTCATTTATTATTTTAAACAAAAGAAGTTTCAGGGACTAAACTGAAAGGAGCCTGGAATAAGACAGTTACATATTTAATAATGGAAAATTCAGAATGAATACTGTTACCCAATTCACTGGATTTGTCCTTTACGCCTGCTGATTTAATTTACTGTGCAATGTACAGTATATACATTTTAATTACTGTATAATTTACACTAGCACCTCCTGCTTTAGTGTAAGATCTCCATAAAGCCTTCTTCCCTGCATCCAATGATTCTATAAAATACTGTGCATACTGAAGGGAATATAAGTAAAACTGTAATTTTCTTTTTTGTAGTTGTGTGAAATCCTCGCTAAGGAAAAAGACATTATACGGAAAGAATACTGGGGATATATTGGAAGATCCCTTAAGAGTAAATACAGCCCAAATGAGGAACAGACTGTGCCAACAGAGAATGATCAGCATTAATTTCATGTGAAGGAGAAATAATACAGCATTCAGCTTCTGTGCATTTTACAAATCTCTAAACTAGGCTGGCAATTACTAGAGTGTTCCCCTTTCCAAATATGTTGTAACTATACATTAATTGCAGAGGTATTGCTTCTAACCACATTGAGAGTGCAAAGTATTCTGCATAACAAACTGACCCATGGTTATTGCTGCTACACACATTTGCTATGGGGTAATTAAAGCACTGTGTGTTTAAAAACACTTTGTAATTACCTGATTTGTATCAGAAATAAATAAATTTGTTTTTTATTCAGTACATGAATAACTGTACAAGTAATTCTGCTATCCTAAATTTTAAAGTGACTCTTCTTCTCATAAAGTAAGTGCATGTGAGACTCTGAATGTATTTAGATTGGACTGCAGAGATCTACTGTGGATATACAGGTTAATTTAAGTTACAGTACAAAGAATATGCAGTCGTACCTTGGAGCAGCTATGCAAAATTATGTTTTCATTGTATCCAACCAGTGCCATCAATAATTTGTCATAAAGATATAAATACTGTACTGTACAAGAATTTAATGGCTTTGTTCTATTTTCTAGAGCAAGGATGTCAGAATGGGGCCATAATTAGTGGGAGTTTCCAGTGTAGCCATGGCTCTATATACAGATTATTAAATCACCTGTATACCTATAGTGGAAAGAATTTTTGACAATAATTGACCTAGTTTAGTCTTTCTCTTTTCCTGGCTCTTGTCTTGCAAGTGGAGAATATTTGTATCTTGGAATGTATTTAAGATAGAGATATTATATCCATACATACACACTTAGAGCTTATTATTTTAATATTTAAAACCAATTCACCAATACCATAATAATTGTTTCAAGTTTTTCCCAGTTGTTTCTGAAACCAGAATGGCCAGATTAGGATGGTCCTGCATTCATATTTATTTTTAAAAATGGTTCAATTCTTTCTTTCAAAAAACTCTGCAAATTTAGAAGATTAAGACTGAAACCAATTGAAAACAAATAAAACATCTATTATTACCACATCCCCTAGAGGGATTCAAAATGTCTTCTACAAGCTAAGTAACCAAAGTTCTTTGTGAATGAACTTGTCAGTTTTGCTTTTTTTCATTAATGTTCTTAAACCTTGAGCATTTTTCTTCTGTTTATGAAGAATTGTACAAACTTTGTGAAATAAACTGAACAAATATTATACATTTCCTCAATTTATAGCTACCTGTAAATAGATGAGTTAAAAATAAATGAGAATGTTACTTGGATCAATTTCTGATGGAGAAATTGACCTATTTTACTTGGGAAGCCTCATAAGCTTTTATTTTGATGCAGTATATATAGATATGGCCATAATTGAGACCAACATTATAGATATGGCCATAATTTCCAACATTTCTGTTGCTAACCATAACATTTGGTAACTGAGTTTTGCCCCATTTTAGTCTTTACCACAGTTTAGTGAATCACTGCAGTTAAATTAGTAACATAGTTAAGTGAATCTGGCTTCCAATTGACTTTGCTTGTCAGGTCTCAAAAGGTGATCACATGGACCCAGGACACTACACCCGTCATAAATATGAGTCAGTTGCTAAGTGGCTGAATTTTGATTGCATGACCACAGGGATAGTGCAACTCCAGTAATAAATGTGAAAACGGTCCTAAGTCACTTTTTTCAGTGCTATTGTAACTTTGAACAGTCATTAAACGTTGTAAATTGGGTACAAGTGTTTCCTTGAAAATGAAATCTAACCAGAAAATATGCCCTAGTCTAATTTTAGTGCACTTAACATAAGCCCTAGTTAAGGTTGTTATCATCTGGGGGCATGGCCAGCACAGGTGGCATGGGTACACTCTTAAGGCTGTACTTAATCAGCCAACTAATTAATTTTAAAGTGATTTTAATTCTGTATTATTGTACTGTTTTATAGGCTGTTCACCGCCCCGAGTCCTTCGGGAGAGGGGCGCTATAGAAATTTAATAAAATTAAAAATTAAATTAAAATTAAGGCTGTGAAGCCCACACGGTGCAGCCTGCAGAGCGCAGGTGAGTTGATTACCTGTCCAAGTAGCAGACAGAGGCAGAGGCACAGGAGGAAAGGCAGGTGATCCGGACGGGCCGTGCAGGTTTCAAAAAAGCCAGGAGTAGGTGGGCGGGCGCAGAAGGTTCATCTTGGCACAGCAGCACCAGTGGCAGAGACATCAGGAAAAAGGCAGGCAATCTGGACGTGCCATGTAGGCTTCAGGAAAGCCAAGAGCTGGGGGACTAGAGCAGGCAACCAGTCATGGGAAGCTCGTCTTCATGGGTGGCATCAGTGACAGACAAGAGATAGAGGCACTGGATAAGGCAGACGATCCTGCTGTGTTACGTGGGCCGCAGGCAAGACGAGATGCGAAGATGAGCCTCCTGTCACCGGCTGCCCATTCCCTCCTCTTGGCTTGCCTACAGCCCGTGCAGTGTGGCAGGATTGCTTGTCTTCCCCGCCCCACCGACTCCTCTAGCACTGTCTGCTGCTTAGACAGATGTGCTGCGCAGGCTACACATCCCCAGAATGTGCCAACCAAGGGGCCAAACGTCAACCCTATGCACTTAACATCTTTTGTGAGCACGGGGGGGGGGGGGGAATGGGATGCTCAGCTGGGCTGATCACCCTGATATAGTTTTCCTGAAAATAAGCCCTAATGTTTATTTTGGAGTCCCCAAAAATATAAGACCCGGTTTTATTTTTGGAGAAACATGGTACCAGTATTGATAATGCCAATTTACACTGACAATCCTGAGCTGTTTTTATACATAAAAAACATATTATACATTATCCTGCCTTTTCACTTAAATGGGACAAGGCACTGGATATCCAATATATGGATTTCTTGTACAAGAGAGCTTACTATTTCACTTCTGGAAATCAGAAAGAGTTCTGTCCACAGGAAAACAGCTCTAACTTCATTACTGCATTGTCAAAAATCTGAGAGCGAAAGTTAATGAGATATCTGATAGAAATTCTGAATGGGGGTTAAAACATGTCTTTGTTCTGTGAAATAAATACGATATGCCTGAAACTCTTCTATGAAAGCTGCTTCAGCATAGCAGCTACTTTACAAACTAGAAAGTGCCAAGTTAAAAGAATTTCTTTGCCATGAATTCAGTAGACAAGTTAGGGTTCCTATTCTTGGCACAAAAATATCAAGTCTACTAACAACAGGGAGAACAGCATCAAGTGATGGTGGATCTGAGACTTGGGACCTCCTACACATGGTTTACTCCACAGATTCTGTAGAGGAAATGCACCATACAAATCATCTCATGCTCTCAGGCTAGAATGTAACAAGTTCAGCCATTTGTCGTATCTTCAGAACTTGCAAAAAATTTACTTCCCCAACACAATCTACATGGCACTGGAACCTAGAACACTTATCCTGTTATATTAACGAACTGAATTGTGTCATTTAGCTCTAAAGAATTTCACGGCAATTACATAAAACTTTATTAAAGTTGCAATCCAAACGTGTGCCTTTGGATACATGCCCCAATAAAAACCAGTAGAATTCACGCCTCAGTAAATGTGTTTAAGAATAAACAAACGTAGAAGTTGAAGCACTTGTTAAATATTATATCCCCCTTGAAAAGCCAGAAAAATCCAACTCCTTTATAGGACAGGGCTAAAGATTTTCTCTCCTTTTTAAAAATTCTTTATCTTTGGAACTCTTCTTTTTCGTCTTTCCCACAGGGATGTCGGAAAAGAAAAACAAATCACCAAAACAAGGGTCTTAATATTTTTTCCTTCAGAGTGATTTTAATACTAAGGGAAATTTATTTTCTTTTATTTGACATTCAATTTAAGACAGAAATTATATATTACCAGTGTTAGAAGAAACTTACGACTTCAAGGACCTCATTGCTGACTGCTGGCTGCTGGCGTTGTGTCCATCTGCCAGACCGGATTGTGAGCGATGGCGGCAGAGGCGG
>JAEANM010019583.1:0-12325 GCA_017656035.1 Myanophis thanlyinensis | reverse complement strand
TTCTCCTATTCTGGCCCGGCCCCTCTGTCAAATTTTAGAAACCATTATGGCCCGCAAGTCAAAAAGTTTGCCCACCCTTGGTCTAGGTCATATTCTTACTATAATGTTTTCTTAATCTCCCAAAATGTTTCCTGTATACCTTCTTATTCATAAACATACCATTTAGCATCTAATTATAAACTTATATTATACATTAATCCTTGAGTACAACTGCAGATGAATTTCTTGATAACAATACTGATCTTGGAAGACTGAGTCAACTCTGAGCCAGTCAAGATAGAACTCCTGGCAGTGAGTGGAGTTAGCCTGCAATACTGCATTCTAGCCACTGTGCCACCATGGCGCCTTAAAAACAATATTAAAAACTGTTCAAAAACATTAATAGTAAGAGAGGTTTAAAAAGTTCAAAAAATATAAATATTCTGCATTCTTTCCATCCTGCCCTTATATAGAAACTTTTTAAAGTCATGTAATTTCATTTGTGACAACAAATAAACATAATTAACTATTTAATAGCGTAGGATTTACATATTTTCTGCTAATTTTTTTTGTATCGATACTTGAATTTTCAAAAATTATAACTACGAACAAGGGAATTTTAATGAAGAATCAATTGTACTATTTCTTTTATATTATTATTTCATGTATTACCTCTCTTTGACCTGGGGAAGGACCATGAGAGATAGAGGTCATAGGTTCTATCAGTTAGCAATAAACAGTAAGTAGTATAGTGGTCACCTTAGTGTTAATACTGAAATCTTCAACCTTGGGCCCTGGTTATTAGAACTTCAGAACATTTGAAATCCAAGAATGAGAAGACCAATCTGGCATATATTACCAAGACCTGGTTATTGGGGGGAAGGGATAGCCTTAAGTCTGCATAAGTCTGGAGATGTAGTCTGTATCTGACTGTATTCTGTGTTTCTGTGCTTTGTGTGATTGTACTAATGGAGGCTCACTCAATTTCGCTGCACACATGTTGTGCATTGACAATAAAGGATTGAATTGAATTGAATTGAATCTTTGCCGAAATGCGTTTTGAGTGTGGCCATTGAGTGTGGCCATCTCAATCTTGACAACTTTAAAATATGTAGACCTTAACTCTCAGAATTCACCAGTCAGCATGCTGGGTCTTCAGATTATATGTACAAAGTAGGATAATTTAAGCCTGGTCATTTATGCCTTGAGTGATCCATTGTTTCTTGGCTAGCCACAGTATTCTCATGGGTCTTCTTTAACACTGACGTTCAAAAGCATTGATACTCTTTTTATCTGCTTTTTAAAACTTTAGCTTCCATAAAGTATAATTAGGAATATCATTGTTTACACTATTCCTTTTTATTAAAAAAATTATAAATACATATTATAAAAAATTATAAATACATTTCAGCATCTAAGTATCTTTTCCAAGATCTTCATGCCAACTGCTAATCTGCAGTGTATTTCTTCACTGCTTGATCCTTTCCTATTGCTGGTTGATCCTAAATGAAGGATACTGTTTACCATTTTGATATTTTAATTGTCACCTCTATGGCAATGTTTGGGAAATTATTAGTTATATCTTGTTTATGTTAAATTTTAGTCCCATTTTTTCATTGTGCTCTTTTTGTTGTTTATTAGTAGAGCTTTCAAATCTTTGCATTTTCACTATCAGAGCAATGTCACCAGCATAGTGCAAGTTATTGATGTTTCTTTTTCCCATTCTAAGATAAACACTCATCTTCTTCAAATCCATCTTCCTTTAATATATATTTAGCATGTAGGTTGAACAAATAAGGGAGAGTTTAGAAACTTATCTCTCTCCTTTGCCAACTTGGATCCAGTCTGTTTTGCTATCTTCTGCCAATATTGTGACTTTCTGACCTGCATGTAGATTGGATCCAAGTTTCTTAGGAGGACAAAGAGTGTTCTAACATTATATTTTTTTCTAAACATATTCCACAGCTTAACATGATTTACTATAATCAATGAAGCACATAGAAGTTGTTTGGTATTCTTTAGTTTTCTTAATTATCCAGCAAGCATCAGCAATAATTACTTGTGTTTCTGGGCCTTTTCTAAAGTCAGCTAGAACATCTGGCATCTCTTTTTCTATGAAGAGCTCTAAGCTGCCTTGGAAGATCTATCTATCATCTATCTATCTATCGTATTTATATAGCCACTCGACTTACAATCAAGTGACACTTGGCATTGTATTTTGCTGGCATGTGAAATTAAGGGTATTGTATAATAGTTATTGTGTTAAATCTCTCCTTTTTTGTGCAAAGAGTATAGAGGATGGCCTTGATGGAGAAAGGAAAGATCTGTTACCAAAGCAACAAACCAATAAGCATAGCTTAATTCCATACAAAGATAAGATATTTACAATAGCACTTAGGAAAGGCATCCCGATTATTATTTCAATGAGCAGTTTTTCTTGGTCCTTCCAGTTTGTAGTATGTTCTAGATTCCATTTAGTAATTTGTGAACTTGTGAGATGCAATTTTTTTGAAACTTGTAAGATGCAAACCAAGCTTATTCCAACTCTTTGTGCTTTTCTAATATGTTGACACCAAGTAATTTTGTGCAATCAGGAAACTGCCCTTTAGCTCTTGGGGAAATTATATTCTTTTGTGCAGCAAATTATTTGGGTATCCTGATATGGATTATCCTATACTGCAGCTTTAAATGCCTCAGCATTAAGTCTTTTTTTAAAAAAAATTATACCTCAGGTTTAGAAAGACTTTACAATGCTAACCCTCATCTTTCCCTTTTGGACAGAAATCTGAAACCTACAGGAAGTTCATCTGTGAAGTGGCTGAGGACACTGATTATCTATAAAGGGTGGAGTTGCAAGTTTGATCATTTAGTTAATTGAGAATATTAAGGCAATGGTTCATCACATCATTGTCTCTCTGTAGTCTAGTTATCCTTTTTTTCAAAAGAAATTAGTTTCTATTTTCTTTATATGGATTGTTGATATGTGTTTTATTTCACCTCAGTATGGCATAAATAAAAATAATCAATTGATATAGGCTATTTATTTGGGACCTTATTGATTTGGGACTTTTTATTTGGTCCCTCTTGATAAGGAACTAAGGACATTCTTAAAACAATTTTCAAAACAAAATGAGACCAAGGCAAAGTAGGGTAAATGTCTTGTCTCTAAACTTGTGTCTATTTCTCCAAGTGCCCTGCATTTGTTTAATGTCATGAACAAGGATATTTAAAAAGTAAATGAAAATAACTCCAGGACTGATTATATTCACATTGAAATTACCACTAACTGGTTTTTTTTAATTATTGCTGGACTTTTATGAAGTGTAATTTATTTGGTAAAACAAGCAAACAAATAAAATCCTGGTTCATTTGTCAGCTCTTCAAGGCAGAGATGAGAAGAAAGAGGCACAAGAAATACTAGAGTCCTTACTGATATGGACTATAATAATAGACATGTCAGGCTAAGTCCAAGAGCAATATGGCACAATTTAGCCAGAGTTTTTTCTCTGCTTATACATAACAGACATAAACTTGCCAAATGAAATCCTTATTACTTTCAGACCAATGGATATACTCTGGGAGGGTCTAAGAAGAACTTATTCAAAATTTCTGTCACCTATCCATTTCTGGGCTGTGCTGCATCTTGCCTCCCCTCTTCTCCTTTTTGGGAACATACTCCCTCCTGCCTGGGGAAATTGCTCCCTTATTGTGGTCCTTCATGAAAGCTTTCCCTCTGAACTTTCACCTCTTAACATGAATCTTGAAAGCCTAAGAATATTTTTTTCTTTTTCTCTCTTATACCAAAGAGAGTTAAGATGAGGCAATCTTGAATTTTTTTCTCACACTTTCTTGTTTTCTTGGGTAAAACTTATTTTACTAATTGTCACTGCATATTTTCCCTAAAGTCATTCCACTGCTTCTCTGTACTTGTTTATGGAAATATTAAAAATAGAAAGAACCTGAAAAGTCATACATAAATATTCAAACAAATCAATCTATACTTTCAATAGTTATAATAACACTCTGGCCAAGAATTTAAAAAAAGCAAATAGTAGAGCAACATGAAACCCCTTGTCAGCTGAAGTCAGAAAAAATCTGTAATATACTTGTTGGTTGCAGAACCTGCAATACACAGCTAACAAATATTAGCACTCTCTCCTGATTTAAATCAACGAGATGTGCAGAATGAGACTAATACTAGTGTTTTTTAAACCAATATCTAGTTCATGTTGAAAACAGCATTAAATCAGTGTATATCAGAAGTTTGAATAAGACCTTGTGATAAGATCTGAATAAACTCAATGCACCTCCTCTTACTGGTTTTCCAAGAACTACTCCAAAGTACCTTGCCCATCATTTATGCCCCCACTCCAGCAAGCTCATCTCAAGATATTGTCAGCTGAATAAATGAACTGTTTGTCATCTACTTTGCTTTATTCAATGCCTCAGTGGAAATCATACATGGATTTCTGAATGACGAGGACACTGCAAAATAGAAGGGAAAGTTCATTTGAAAACTATTTTGTTCCTGGGTGTCATTGCTTCTAAGGAAAAAGAATAAAGCCCTTCATTCCATAGACATTATTTATTTTTCTAGGGCAGTTGCCACCCAATCTTTTGGGCACCAGAGACCGGTTCCATGGAGAAAGGTTTTTCTACAGACTGGAGGGGTTCTGCAAGCTGCCTGCATCCTGTGGATGGGGCTTGTTTGTGCAGGCTGGTTGCTAGCATGTTGCAGACCGGTGCCAGTCCACGGACTGGGGGTTGGGGACCTGTGCTCTAGGGAACATACTGCATATTGAAAAAACAAGACAGGGCAATTTTTGGAATAGTGGCCCCTTTATATAGCTTATCAAATAGAGACAAATGGTAAATTATTTATCAGCACTGTTCATTTGTGGTAGTTATGTCATGTTACTCATATGGGAAAATCCTCCTCCTCCATACCCTATGCAAGGAAAAATCATGTGCCTCCAAATGGTTCATTTATTTTTTATTACTTATTATTTAATTGATTTATATTCCACCTGTTTCACTGAGAAGGTGATTCTGGGTGGCTTACAAATGATCAAAAAGATAACGATAAATAGATATTTATAACAAAGCTGCAAGAACCATATCTCATAGATATTGATTTATTAATTGCATCTTGGATTTGCAAATACTTCAATGCAACATGCTGGGACTGTTTCTTTTGGTTGGAACCCAGCATTTAAAAATGGCTCCCTATGTTGAGGCAAGCAGAAGTCTACCTCAAAGCAGGAATGAAATGGTTATGGGGCATTCCTGTGTGTTTGTAGTTATTCACACATTATAATAGTCTCCTTTGAAAAGTAAATGAGGATTCACACACACACAGAGAGAGAGAGAGAGAGAGAGGTTTTTTGTTGTGCAGAACTTTGTTTGTTCCTGGGCATAGCTGAACATCCCCTTGAGATGAGGATGATGATAGAAGAGTACAGTAGTGTAAACAGAAAACTCCTCTAATGACCTAACCCATTCCTGTTAGGTTTTTATGACTTTTTGGAGGCTGGATAATTCTGCAACCATTATAACTACCTGGAGATAAGAGGAATATTATGATGGCTGGTTTTGGCTGGTTACTTGGTGTGGTATGTGTGTGGGGGAGAAATCTTCCTATTTAATTGTTTCATGGATTATTGTTCCCTGCCTAGAATCTTGTATGACATGAGTGGCTATACATTTTGAATCCTGTAAATAAAACAAATGCCTTCCCTTCTCCCTTCCCTAGATAAGATTGTACTCATTGATATTTACATATTACTTTTTCATCTAGTTTCATGTTTTAGAGCAGTGTTTTTCAGACTTGGTAATTTTGTGTGGAACCAGCATGTTGCTAGAGGAATTCTGAACACACATCTTAAACTAATACACAGCTCACAGAATTTCCCCCTCCCAGAATGATCCTTTCCCACATGCTGGCTGGGAAATTCTGGGTGGGGAGAATTCTGGGAGTTGAACTCCACACATCTTAAAGTAATCAATCTTGAAGACATTGTCAATCTATTTCAGAATAGAAACACGTCTGACTACTGCATGGAAAACAATATATATGTTTTTGTACTAAACATAATATAATGTGTTTAATATGTTGTGGTAGATGCTGTGCTGTTAACTCTGAGTTATCTTTTTAACAAAAAGGCTGTTTGTAAGCTTTTGCATGAGAAATGATGTAATTTGGGGAAATATACTGTATGTAGCAGACTTGTACATTGGCACAAATGAAGATTCTTTAATTTTTTAAAAAATGCACACATTTTAAATATGTGCACACAGCATATTTTTCAGCATACAAAATTAATGCAGTTAAATAAAGCGGGACATTTGTTCAGATATATGTAGAGAGAATTACAAAGGCATGCAATGACTTTTTGCATCTTGGGAAATAGTATCTTATTTGATTTTAAATTCCCATTTGAGAATTGGAAGTCCAGTAAACTAGAAGACCGTTTGGGCAGCAAAACTTTAAAATAGCTTGCAGTGCCATGCACCAGAAGTGGCATGGCAGGAACTTAATCACTAAAATTACATCCAGAATTCAAAATGCATTCCTGTCCATTGCGGGTAAATGGTGAGAAGAGCTTTCCAGGGGGGCCCTTAAATTCCAAAGCAAGACTATAATTAGTTGTAATGGTACCCAAAGTAACTTTGCTGCTATCATTCTCAGCAGGCAAACAATTATAGTGCAGTGGTGTAACGCAACAGCCATGCTGTAAATACAGAACAACCATTGGAAATATATGCCCCATAATCCAAATACCTCTCAAATTAAACGAAACAATTTGTGTTCTATTTGCTGTTCCTGACATAAATGCTAGCTATTGTGTGGTTTTGTTTTGTTTTAAAAAATAAATAAATATAGCTCTGTTTAATGGACCATATAGAGCTTAATGGGATGTTGAATTTGCACAGATATTCCATGATTAATTTGAAGCATGATGCATGGAGATAACTAGAATTCTGTGACCGGTCTTGTTTTTTTATGCAACCAAAAAGCCTCATAGCATGTGTAGAGTTATGAACATTATATATTAGTAAAAGGGATAATTTGCACATTAATCTGTGTAATTATTTTTATTAATTAAACCCACCACTCCTAAACATTCATGCCTCACAACAAATGCAACTAAGCTCACACCATATGATTTCTATTCCTACAATCTCTTAGTTTGTATACTCTAAACCTGCTGCAGTGCCTTTTTATCGGATGGCTGCCCTTTTTCCTTTCTTATTAATGTGGTTTTATTTTTCTAAGATGCTCCAGTGTCATTCAAACTCTGCCAACAAAAGACTGGCAGGATGGTTGTAAAGAAAAGAGAGAAAAAAATATTTATTCCTCC
This sequence comes from Myanophis thanlyinensis, assembly GCA_017656035.1. Taxonomy (NCBI): domain Eukaryota; kingdom Metazoa; phylum Chordata; class Lepidosauria; order Squamata; family Homalopsidae; genus Myanophis; species Myanophis thanlyinensis. The sequence continues at coordinate 4,985 of JAEANM010019583.1, read as the reverse complement.
CTTCCATCCTAACTCAACATTGTTCCACCCACCCACCTAAAGACTGAGCAATTGCAAGTAATGCATGAATGAGGGGATCTTATAAATGTCAGTCTCAAGTTGGTAAAGATTGTTCACCCAGGATAGGGGACCAAATGCTTTTATAAATGGACTATTTGATGTTTGTTAACCTATTACTTTGGGGCCTTTCTTCTTTGGCCCCTTTCAAGTATTCATTTTTCTAAATAACTGAAAGAGCCTATGACTGAGGAGAGGTAGAAGAATTTGAAAATAAGTCTCAAAAACTGGTGGAGGCTTCCATTCATAGTTTTGTTACTATATCTTCCTTTTTATGTAGTTAGCCACCATTAGGATGTACATTAAATAAATTCAGGAATAAAATGAGACCTAGAAAGTGATATAACATCTGAAACATGTCTAGCCACAAAGCAGGTACATTTCTCCAACTTTATACATATTCTGAATTAAGCCTTCTAGGGTCATTCAAGGAATAGCCAATGATGTTAACAAGGGAAGAGCTATGGGAGGGAGTCTTGGTGTGCAGAAAAGGTGCACTGTGGCTTAATATCTCCTTTCCCCTTCATTCAAAGGCCAAATAAAGGTCACAACATTTTGATGGCAAACATTGGATTTGAGCAAGGTTCAAAATTGAGAAAGGAGTTCAACAAGGCTGTATACTGTTGCCCTGTCTATTTAACTTACATGCAGAGAACATTATGAGAAAGGTGGAGCTATATGAATCACAAATTGGAATTAAGATTGCCGGGAGAAATATCAACAACTTCAGATATGCAGATGATACCACTCTAAATGGCAGAAAGTGAAAAGGAACTAAAGAGTCTTTTGATGTGGGTGAAGGAGGAGAGTGCAAAAGTTGGATTGAAATTCAACATTAAGAAAACTAAGATCATGGCACCCGGACATCTCAATGCCTGGAAAATAGATGGAGAAGAGATAGAGGTAGTGATAGATTTTATTTTCCTGGGCTCCAAGATCATTGCAGATGGGGACCACAGCCAAGAAATTAAAAGACACTTGCTCCTGGGGAGGAAAGCTATGGCAAAGCTAGACAGCATACCAAAAAGCAGAGACATCACCTGTCAACAAAAGTGTGTATCATCAAGGCTATGGTTTTTCCAGTTGCAATGTATGGCTGTGAGAGTTGGACCATAAGGAAGGCTGAATGCCAAAGAATTGAGGCCTTTGAATTATGGTGCTGGAGAAGAATCCTGCAAGTTGCTTGCACTGCAAAGAGAACAAACAAGTCAGTCCTAGAGGAGATCAACCCTGACTGCTCTTTTGAAGGCCAGATTGTGTAGATGAAACTCAAATACTTTGGCCACCTAATGAGAAGGAAGGACTCACTGGAGAAGAGTGAGAATGCTGGGAACAATTGAGGGCAAAAGAAGAAGGGGAGAGCAGTGAATGAGGTGGCTGGATGAGGTCACTGAAGCAATCGGGTTGATCTTAAATGACTCTGGGGGATGATAGGGGAGAGGAAGGCCTGGAGGAATATCGTCCATGGGGTCGTGATGGGTCAGACAGGATTTCGCTACTAACAACAACATTGTCCCTGGATCTGTACATATGCCCTCTCACTGCTATAGACAACTGAGGACCATGGAAGAATTGAAGAAGAAAAACCCTGGTGTTGAAGTCAGCTTTCTACCATCTCATATCCTGCAGATGTGTGTGGATTACCTATTCTAGAAATCCTAAATAGCTGCTTTAATACTTAGCAATGTTGTATAGAAATAAATGTATTCACAAATTCCTTCATCTTGTTTAATCAATATATTGTACTGACGGTTCATGTTTGTTAGCTCTATGAACAAACAAAAACAGACATCTTTGAAATTATTTAGAAGAACAATGTTTTATTGAGATTCTCTTGAATGGTCGAATTATGGAGTTCATTTCAAGTATTGTCAATAATGACTAATGGGTATGGAGAGATATCCATATTAATTGAATTTAGTTTTGTTAATTTGATGGTTTCTTAAGGATGTTAAACAGGACAGCTTAATAAACTGGACCTTCAACTAAGAAGGATTTTCTTCATTATTTTCATTGTTCTGTTTGCAAACAAACACTGCTACAGAGAGTAAGACATGACAGCCTTTTTCTTTCTGAGTGCCAACAACTTCAGTGCAACAGCTTCCCATTCAGAGCACACATAGCAAGGAAATTAAATGCACATAGTTAAACAGCATTTCCCCAAATATAATTGTAAGCAATAGAGAAAATGTAAACTATAAATGCCAAAACTCCATGCATTTATAGGAACATTAAGAACGTTATAGGAATGCAAGACCAAGAATGAGTAGAATGTAAAGAAGATGTATAATTTCAGATATATGTCCTTTGTATTTGATCTCTCAATGGTGACATTGAGACAGATCCAGAGTTTATAGCAACCATGGAGCCATACCAAGTAATTGCAGGTCTGATGTATACACATCAGATGCTGTTGCACTGCAAGATATGATTTTTGCCTTGGGGCAATAGTGGCATACTCTGATTGTGCTGGTTGTGGGTAAATAGTTCAGCAATTAAGAACTATCCCCTTAAGGGATTGACTTCTGGGAAATGTAGTTTTATACCATGTGATTGTATTGGTTTTTCTAATTGGCCAGTGGCGCTTTTCAAACTCTAGTCTTTACTCCCCTCAAGGCAAGAGCCATTTTATTATCTCAACAGCACATGGAAAGAACCTCTTTTCACCTACACAAAAAGCAACAGACTTTATACACTTCAGAATAATCCCTTCAATAACTGTAAGTAGTTGATTGAGAATACCTGAAGAAATAAAGCAAGCTACAACTGTACCTTTGTGTGTTGAGTTTAACTATCTGTGATAAGCAGTCTGTGCACTTGAAACAGAACACTGAAGTTACTACTATCACTCTCTGATTACTTTTTGTCTTCCTTGTACTATTCTTTGTCCACCCCCCTCCTTTCAAGAATGTGATTGGAGACATGCAACAATCCCCGGTTGCTACGTGGTTTTATAATCTGAAAGATGAAGCTCCAGAAGAAATGTCTGAAGCATTGTTGGAGAAAGACAAAGAACAAATCTTACTGAGCACAGATAGTGGTAGTGGTAAAGGCTATGAAATATTCCTCCTGTCTTGTTGAGATTATTCAAGAGGTAATATTTATTTGGATTCATGCTGTGGTGGCAGATTTCTGGAAGAGAAGGTGGTTCTGCTATTATTAAGGGATATCTTTTTCCTCAAGAAGCTATTCAGCTATCCTGGAGAACTTTTGTCCAAACTTTACTCTTCTTTCTTTAGAGAAGAGCCCTAAATGAAACATATGACCTGGACACCTTTCAATTGAATTTTAGATTGGGATTTTAGTATGGAGGCAGTGCTGGTTGTAGTTGTTTACAGAACTGAGCATGAAGATTAGGAAGCATCATATATGACCATTCTCTTCCTTTCTCATTGATTGGCTCCAATTATGAGGTGGAAGTTTTGCCCAGGGTCCCTCATGGGTGATGCCTTAGGAGTCAACACTCTTGCTGAACACATATCTATGTGAAATCATTGTCATCTTTCAGTTTGCTGTTGGTATGAACATTATGCCAATGGTGCCCAAGTTTATGCATGACTCAGATCATCACTTGGATAGTCTAGGATTGAAATATGGTGCCCAATTATATATTTCAATCCTAGACTATCCAAGTGATGATCTGAGTCATGCATACACTCAAGAAAGAAAGATGAGATACTGCTCAATTAAGAGGTCTTGGTGCCTGATGGATGTGAGTATCTAGCAAGATTGAGTGGCCATAGATATTTGGATTCCTTTATTTCAGATATTTTCCACCTTTAGTTCTATGTACAATCACCATTTCTGTTTGAGAAGTAGCCAGTGGTCAAGAAGACCTTTGTACAAATTCATCTTGTGCATTAATTGCCCTCCTTCCTGTATTGGGAGACTCTTTAAAATGATAACTCATGCCTTACTAATCTCTTGAGTGTCATTTCTAGATAACACAGAAGTTACAATTGATCTAGAATATAGCTGTGCAGGCAATAATTGACATGCCTTGATATGCTTGTGTGATACCTACTGTCTGTGAGCTGACATTTGACTTCTGGATGGTGACTAGCTTGATGGTGACCTTTAATGGCATAGGACCTGGTTACTTAAGTGAATCTTATCTCTGATGGTTTCTGCTCGTTGTATACAATTGGAAATACCAAGTATTTTTTATTTGACTGAATAATGTAATCTATGATGTCCCAAGAATCTATGGAAGCCTTGTCTATAATAATGCATCTTCAATTCAAAGAGAATTAAGAAAAGAAAAAAAAATCTGCAAAGAGTCCTTTTAGGCTTGACACCTTGTTCTTTGGAACAGCATCTCCCCAAAGAGTCACATGGCTCCCATCTTAATGATATATAAGAAGTTCTGAAATTTCTAGACTGTTTCTCTGGGATTTGGATTAAGATGGTTGCTGAGCCCCTATAGAATTTTATTAGCTTGAGGAAACTTGACTTCAGAAAAGTGAAATAAGATTTTATTTGCAAAATGTTAAAGTCTAAACAAAATTTAAAATAAAAAATATTTATTTTCTTTTAACTTAAAGAATGTCCTATCTTTTGTTGTTCTGTTGTAGTTTATTTATAAAACAGATTGCAAAATCTATCAGTGTTCTCCTCAGGTTACAAATTGGTTGACTTAAAATTTCTTTGCTTCTGGGAACGTCAACCATCAGTCTCTGTAGCAGACTGAGCAGCAGATGTCTTCTTACTGAGTCATGCATACACTCAAGAAAGAAAGATGAGACACTGCTCAATTAAGAAGCTGGTTCCTGTCATTGACTTCTCATTTTCCTACCCAGTGGACCTAAGCATCAGAAACAAGTAACCCTGATCGTTCATGAATAGCCAAAAGAGTGAAATCTGTTTAGAGCTTTACTGGGTTTTTATCTTCCCATAGTTTCCTAACATGAGCCCTGACTCATGAATAG
>JAEANM010019582.1:0-12325 GCA_017656035.1 Myanophis thanlyinensis | reverse complement strand
AAATAAATAAAAATAAAATAAAAAAAATCCAATTTAAATTTTAAAAAAAGTTTTTATTTTTTTAATCATCAATTTTTATCCATCCTAATATAAAGCAAATACATTAAAAGTTCAGCCTCTAAATCAAGGGAATAGATGATCTATCCACTTGTAGCATTGTCTCACCTACTGCAGCCCTTGATTTTCCCATAAATGTTACATACATACCTTGGTCAACAAACATTGGCTATTCTAATGTAAAACATCCACATATAGCAACCTTTAATAATTGGTAGGTTTTAAATATATTAGAAGCAACTCCCAACCACCCCAGCAGCAAAATATATGATTATATTGTGGAAGATGAATAGAAAATCCTAAGATAGAGCCTACATAAAGCTGGCATGATACTGCAAGGAACAGGCACGCTTCAAAATAACATTTGCTACATTTGAAGTAGTCACTGAACTAACGAGATATACAATAATTGAAACTTAATGTTTTCAATATTCATCTCCTCACAAAATGGAATCTTACCAGTGAAAATCTTTTTCAAACTACGACTGATCCAGATATTGTCCAGAGATTTGGAACCTTGAGGATTCTTTGTGCTGATGTTTGTGAATGTACTTGCAGGAACCAGATGGTGGAACTTTTCCTTTCGTAACAAGTCATGGTCACTACTATCAGGGGACTGGCTAAAGTCACCCAAAATAATCACATCTTTTTCACCTAAGGTTAGAAACAGTAGTCATGAAAGGTTAGTGAAAGAATGTCACAACTGGTATCTAGCTGTTATATCTTCTTTCAGCTCAACCTGAATGTCCCAGCTTTTCAAAACTGCTGACCACTAAAGGGAATTGCATCTGTGAGAATGTCTATGATATAATACCACTGTCTCTTCCATCAAGTCTATTCTCAAATTTTAGTTCTAACTCTATCCAAAAATCCTCTGTTGGTACTATAACCTATCCCCATTTTATTTGCTGATAAAACGGAATATGATACTAGTACACAATAGCACTAAACAAATATTAGGTGAACATAGTGATGTGACTGACAGTACATCCTCACAGGTCTCTTGTTCACCTAAAATGAAGTTATTAAGGATAACTTTCTTACCCAAATGAATAAGTTTATTCAAATAAAATAGGTATATTTATTCTGTTCTTTTCATTATTCTTAATTTAATATTATCTATCTAATTATTTGTTTCTTTTTCATTTGGATTCTGGGAAAGAAAATTATGAATTTAGCAAGATTAAAGAGATGACATTTAGGAAAACATAGATATGTATATCATGTTAAAAGAAAAGTACATTAAATTGAGTATAAAAGGACTACCCTATACCACATGGCTATGAAAATCAGAGACCACTAAATGACAACAAAGAGATATTAAAAGCTTTTTTTCTAAGTTACTTTAATAACATTATTAATAATAAACATAACAGTAATATATAATACAAACTGAGCTACTAATATGCTAATCTGTTGTTCAAAGTATATGAAACTGCATAGTTTTCTCCTAAACCCCCGTTATTATTTATACATTAAAATAATCTTATTTTTATACTAAACAGTATAAATTTTTCAATTAAAAAATTCTCGCAAAAAGGATTTACTGTATGTCTAGCTAAGTAGGCAAAAGTTTACAAATACAAATCGATATCTCCTGTTTCCTTTTAAGATATCCATTGATTGTTCTTATTACTCTTTCCTAACTTTTGTATGCAGCTCCATTTCTCCCATGGAATTATTCTGCCACAATTCTTCAATTGTTTGAATTTTAAAAATAATATTTATACTATAGATTTATTTTAATCAAGTACTTTTAATTGTTCTCACAATTGACAGTAGTGGCCATCTGTTATTTAAGAAATAATCTGCTTTTTATCAGACTAATTCATTTTTTCTATTTAAATACCACAAGTATAATCTATTGATTGATTGATTGATTTATATAGTGAATAAATGGTATTGTACCGAGTAAAAAAAGAGTTAAAGTTAATAAGTATCCATGATTAATGTGAAAATTATAATTATTTTGGGTTTTGAAAAGCATAAAAGTAGTCATCAAGCTGGCTATATTTTACATTAACTATTTTAATTTATATTGATTATTTTTTATTTTAATTTATAATTTATTAACAAGGCAAACTTTTGACTTAACTTTTAACTTATTATTTATTATAAATTAATAATTTATTATTTTTTAAAAGTACTTATTGAGGCAGGAAGTCCACGTTTTGCTGCAGTTACATGCTACAAACTACACATTAACCAGATGAGGGAGCTCACATTTAATAATAAATTTGTAATTTAGTGGATCAAGTTCTAACTATATCAAGAAGAATTACTATCTAACATCTGATAGCTTCAATCCCTATAAATTTCCTCCACCAAACACATTGCTTTTGTGTAGAAACTTATCCTAACTATACTTGTGTATGTGTGATCATGACATTCAAATTGTGATTACTTTCACAATAATAAATTGATTTTAAAGAACAAAAATGGTTTTAGGTCCATCTATTTTCCAGTTTCAAAACTCATCCAATTGCTGTTCAGTGCATGACTACCTAGAATGAGACAAGGCGAAATTAATACTGGGCTAACTCGTTAGCAAAAAATGTGGCAGTAGCTAAGAAAGCCAAACTGATTTTAAAACCCAATAATACCATATTGATGAGAAAACAAATATGGAACAACACAGAGGTTTAAAGAAGTAATAGAAAAACATTAAATACATACTATACCTCTATAATCCAGATGTATTTATTATTATTTTTTGGGGGGAAGGTTCTTTGCAATAGCTACAGCTAAAATATATATTTTAGCAGCAATCAGCAAAATATTTTTCAAGGTCATACTTTGTCCTACTTTTCATACAACTGTATCTATAATTTAAAATTAAGACTTGTAGTATCAGAGTTTTAGTGGTTCTAGTTTCTGACAACTGGGGGAATAGGATTCTGGCAAAAGATCAATTTACTTAGGCCTTGAGTTCAGTAATAGGATGAATACCATATATCACAATATTATATCAAACCCTGCAGATAATAGGCTCAGCTCCCAATGAATTTATCACCTAACATCTGCTACAGTTGTTGATGAAATAATCTATAATTTTTAAGTGAGATCTCACACAACTGCAACTTCCAATTTTACTGCTGGCTTCTTCATTGACTCTGCTTGTCAGAACCCAGCTGTGAAACATACAAATAATGGCTATAATGCTGCCACCTAATCAATAATCCTGCTAGTGTGAAGCACTCAAATCTTGATCATGTGACCATGACCATGTGACACTGCAACAGTTGTTTAACAGCAAGGATTATTTGTAAAATCACTTTTTCAACACTAGAAAATTTGAATGGTGGTTAAACACGGAAGCCATTAAGCAAGGACTATTTGTATAAGTATTTGAAAATTTGTGGCTATCTCAGATCTCAATTCTTTAGTCAGTGGGTGGTTTACTTATATTTGCCTTTGTGTGTGTGTGTGTGTGTGTGTATGTAGGTCTAGGTCTAGTCAACATTTTAGCCAGGGCAAGAAGTGTGTCACGAAGCATGGTACAGAACCTGGCACGAAGCAGAAGGCACCAGCCTGAAGATGGCAAGTGGGACCTCGCTGAAACGTTGCGAAGAGATTCTCAAACTTACACGGGAAAAGACCCGAACAGACCTAGACCTGCATACCTCCACCCATGAAAATCTACAAAAACAAATGTATGTATGTATGTATGTATGTATGTAAACAAATATAAATATAAATATATAGAGAAATATATATATATATAACGCATCAAAGCCTTTTTAAATTTAAATTTATACTTTTGTTGTGAATATAGGCTGCTGCTGAGACACTAGAGTTTGAGTCTTGATCAGGCTGCTGCTACGATGAGGTAGAAGGCCATGTGGTACATCAGGATCGCCTGACCCCTCTGCCTCTACCTGCTGCTGTGCATTGGAATCACCTGCCTCCATTAATTTGGGTGTCAATCCATCCCACTATCTCTTGGCTTGCCTGTGGCTTTGACGGGACAGAATACCATGCAGTGCATTGGGATTGCCTCACCCCCCCCCCCCCCATGCCTCTACCTCATACCTGCTGCTGCTGGCCTTTGCCCTCCTGGCCGTGATGTCCTCAGCCTCCCTCCTGGGCTGCTCCTGTCTGGCATGGGTCAGTCCAGATCTATGACCTCTGGAGTGCCTCTTCTGCCGCTGGCCTGGTACAGCCCCTGCACTACAGGGCACTGCAGTTCTCATGCCAGCTGTGCGAGGCAGGTATGATGCTGCCCTTCAGCCTCTACCTCACCTGTGACTGTTCTGCTGCTCCTACTTTGCCTTCTGCCCAGCCAGTCCCAACCAGTAGCATGGGGAGGCACTCCAGAGGTCATAGATCTGGGCTGACTCATTCCATGCCAGGCAGGAGCAGCCCAGTAGGGCATCTGAGAGCAGCACAGTCAGGAGGGTGAAGAGCCCCCATGAGGCCAGCAAGCAGGTTTAACAGGCTCAGCAGCCAGGCAGAGGCAGAGTGTTTGTGGGGGGACATGATTCCAATTTGCTGTGTGGCCTTCTGGCCTATCACAGTCACAGACAAGCTAAGAAATTGTGGGAAGGATTGACATCCAATTTAATGGAGATTCCAATGCATGGCAACCCCAGCAGCAAGCAGAGGCATGGGGCAAGGCAGGCAATCCTGACATGCTGCATGGCCTTCTGCCTTCTGTAGCAGCAGCCTGAGCAAGACCCGAGTTCCAGGCCTGGTGGAGGGCAAAGTGTGGTTGCTGTCTGCTTGAGTCACAAGGTGAGCTGTGGAAGAGAGGAGTCCTTGGCAAGGTTGCCTCTGCACCAAGGTCAAGGCAGAGCTGGGACTGGCAAGATTGTGCCGGAAATACCCCCAGGCACCTGAAGAGCTGGAACGAGACACAGCTTCTAGTCCTTGCTGGCTCAGATCCGTAGGGCCGCAATTAAGTTGGGTCCAGGCCAAGTTCATAGTGGTGCTTTACCTAACTTGCTGATCCCACTTTGCCAAGTTGCACCATGCATCCCCTTCCATGCACAGGCAGCACTTGGCACCAAGGCCTGGCCACTGGAGTCCCACTGGCAGAGAAGGAAGGCCTTTATGAGGTGACTGGGGAAGGGAAGAAGCCACCATGCTAAGCACTGCCTCAGGAATCGCTGCCCATATTTGTGAGGGGATATGTGGTTGGGTCGATGGTCATGGGCTGTTCCCAACCCAGAGTGGAGGGATCTCTTTTAGCTTCATTGCCCCTTCCTTGGCCAGTGTGTGTGGGGGGGTTTACAACTTTGACTCAAACCTTCAATTTATATTAGCTTTGGAATCGGTATATCCAGAATTGAGAAAGAACACCCTCCCTTTAGTTACTTTTCCCCTCCCAGTGTTTTATTTTCTGTCCTTGGGTCTGTGTTTGGGTAATTTAACATCAGTCGTGTTCTCCCACTCTGTTCCACTGTCTCTCTGCTTGCCTGCAATTGCTGCTGAACATCATCAGCCCTGTACACTTGCTGCCTCCTGTGCTGGCCATGACCCCCCCACACCATCCCAGGTTGATGGCAATCTTCACAAGGCTTATTTTTGGAGTAGGACTTATAAATTAGGCACTTACACAAAAATCAGGCTAGGGCTTATTTTCTGGATAGGACTTATTTTTGGAGAAACACAGGACATGCACATGCACCTCTCTGTTTCATGGTTTTTCTCAAGTGTTTTTTTTTTTCAGGAAAAAGGGGGAAACAATCTGGGCACATTCTGCAATTCTAGCACCTCTAAATTTATTGGATTTCAATTCCCATACTCCCATGCAATCATAGCACTCAAATTGAGGAAGGAATGTATGCAACAAAATGACATAAGGGGGAATGTTATAAAACATATAGTTATATTAGCAATCCTTAACAAATGAAGGATAAGGTGCAAAAACCAACTGGGAATCGGCTCTACAGTGGCTTTGGATTTTAGTACCTTTTTAACTAACATTAATGAATTACAGGCAAATGTTGTTTGGATGATTACAGAATTTAATGACTGTGAGTGTGTATACACCTTATGAAGGAGGCAAATCACTGAACTGTGCCAGAGAGGCACAGTATTAATTTATGAAGCATTGCAACACCTGACATGGCTGCAGAAGCAAACCAAAATGTAATACATAACCCTGAAAATGGCTTTTAATGATGGCTTTTAAAAACAACATCTACCCATTTCCTTTTTTTGTCACTGATGCACAACAAATCTGGCATAACATTTTTTACATTCATGATCAATGTTGTAATTCATTTTTAAGCACTGTCTTGATGTTGGTAGTCTAATGTTATATATTACATTAAGAATTTTGGCGCAATGGTTAGAGTGCACTATTGCAGTAGTGCAGTACTTCTGCTGACTGCCAATTCAAATCCAACCAGGCTCAAGGTTGACTCAGCCTTCTATCCTTCTAAGGTGGGTAAAATGAGGACCCAGATTGTTGGGAGCAATATGTGACTCTGTAAACTGCTTAGAGAGGGCGGGAAAGGGGCATTGGTCTTACTTGATATGTTCCTTCTCATTGTGTGGAGAGGTAATACATGGATGGATGTTACTCTTTACTTTCTATCTCTGTTGACTGAGTGGTAGAAGCTTAAAAGGGACAAGCTCTGCCTCCCCCACCAGCTTCTACAATAAGCAAGCTCGTGCTGTACAGACTCTTCTCCTGCTTCTATGAATCAATCTGAGACCAAGGACCAGCCATAACATTAGGGCGGGGATGGATTATCTCTCCACACAATGAGAAGGAGCGTATCAGGTAAGACCAATGCCCCTTCTCCCTTGAGTGTGGAGAGTTAATCCATGGATGGGACATATCAAAGCTGGATGTGTTTAAGGGTGGGCGATGGCCTGGTCCTGTGTTTCTCGTGTCAAATGAAACCTCTGCAGTACCTGTCTGCTAAATGCTGCCTCCACCAAGATGACAACGTCTATCCAATGTCAAAAAAAGTCGATGGTGAAGACCAGGTAGCTGCTCTACAGACCTCCTTGATGGAGGCCTGGCTGGCCCATGCTGCTGAGATGGTTGCGCTCCTGGTGGAATGAGCTGTTATTTGCTTGGGTACTGGGAGGCTCTGAGACTCGTATGCTGAGGCTATGCATGCCCTGAGCCACCTGCCCACTATGGTGGAAGGCACCTTCTGCCCCAAGGATCTCAGCTGAAAGGAGACAAACAAAGCCTCCATTCGTCTGAAAGCTGATGTTCTTTTGATGTAGATTTGAAGTGCCCTTCTGATATCTAAGGTTTGCCAATGATGTTCCAAAAGGTGCAATGGATGAAGGCATTCTTGGGAATGAAGGTTGGATTGAGCCACAATGCTACCCTGTCCGGGTTGAAGATACACAAGTCCTGTCTGATGGAAAGCACGGAGAGCTCCGAAATTTGTCTAGCAGAAGTGATCACTACCAAAAAGCTCACCTTCTGGGTGAGAATCTGGAAAGAAGCAGTTTTCAACAGCTCGAAGGGACCCTGCATGAAGGTGTCTAGGACCTTAGATAGCTTCCAGGATGGGTATTGATGCACCGTTGGTGGTCTCAATTTAGTAGCCCCTCGGAGAAACTTGCGTATGGCAGGCTTCTGTGAAAGAGGACCCCCTGTGCCACAGTCAGTGACTGATGAAATGGCTGCTACCTGGCAACGAAGGGTGTTAGGTGTGAGCCCCTTAATTAGCCTCTCCTGGAGGAAGTCCAGGAATGGTGCCAGGGTGACTAAGTGCGGAACATCCTCCAAGTAGCTTCATAAATTCTGTTACTGGATGGTCTATGCGAAGCCTAAATGGTCACTATGACCCTGGGGGACATTTGAGCTCTACTTAGGGCAACCCACTCAACATCTATGCAGCTATCTATAACCACTACAGGTCTGGGTGCATCAGTGCTCCCTGACTGAGGTACTTCTCGAAGTGCAGTATCCATGATGGGCGAGCCACTGAGATGCTGAGGAAGTTGGCAAACCAAAGCCTCCTCAGCTAGTGCAGGGCTATAAGGAGAAGCTCCGCCTTCTCCCCCATCATCTTTCTGATTACTTTTGGAACTTGAGGCACAGGAGGAAATGCGTAGAGTAAACTCTGAGGCCAACTGCACTGCAATGCATCCACTCCCTCCACCCCTGGTATCGGGAATCTTGAGAAAAACCTTGGGAGCTGAGCGTTGGATGGCATCATGAACAGGTCCATCACTGCTTGGCCAAAATGATCTACTAGCTCCTGGAACAACTGCAGATGTAGTCTCCACTCTGCATGGTTGATCCTGGCTCTGCTCAGCCAATCTGCTTTCACATTGGCAGTGCCTGATATGTGCTCTGCCCTGAGCGAATGGAGATGAGTTTCTACCTAGGTTTCTAGGAGTCGGGCCTCCTGCATGAGGGCTGCTGACCTGGTGCCCCCTGTCTGTTTATGTGGGCCTTGGCTTCCACATTGTTGGTTAGAATGAGCATGTGTTGACCTCTGATTTCCCTCTGGAAACTTTGCAGAGTGAGGTATACTACTTGGAGCTCCTTGGAGCTGATGTTGTGAGATAGGTCCCTCGGGTTCCACCTCCCTTGCATTAAATTGTGATGCAGGTGGGCACCCCAGCCGAATAGGCTGGTGTCTGTCATGATAGTTATGGGTGGGGGCTCCTTGAAGAGGCAGCCCTTGTTGAGGGCTTGTGAGAACCACCATTAGAAGGATTTGATGACCTTCCTATGGATATGGATCTTGGCTTGTGAGTGGCCTGATCTCTGAAATGGAAGGAGAAACCACTGAAGGGTTCTGGCATGCAACCTTGCCCAGGGGGTGATGGCTATATCTTGCCCAACAACTAGGACAGCAGTGCCAATGGTACCCATTGTTGTCTGCAGATACATTTCAGAAGATCATGCAGGCTCTGTTTCCTTTCTTGGGAGCGATAAACTTTGCAATGCTGAATGTCTATCACTGCTCCTTGATGTTGTAAAAGGGTGGTGGGTATCAGGTGGCTCTCCTCTATGTTTATAGAGAAGCTGTGGGCCTGCAACATCCGTACCATCATCTGGAGGTCATTCCCCACTCTGGATGATGAAGTGGACTGAATCAAAATGTCACCCAGGTAGCACTGGACTCTAATTGGAAGTGATCTAGGTGTGCTGCGAGTGATGCTATCAACTTGTGTGAATACTCGGGATGCCATCAACTTTATGAAGACTCAGTACCATCAACTTTGTGAAGACTCTGGGCACTGACTTGGGGTGTTGATGAGAGTCCGAACGGTAGGGCTCGATATTGGAAATGTTTCCCAGTGGAGGAAACACTGATGATCTGAGTGTATGGGCACATGCAGATAAGCGTCCATGAGGTTGATGGATGTAAGGAAGTCTCTGACCAAGGACAAGATACTCTGGAGGGAGTGCATCTTGAAGTGCCGGTATACTAACTGATCAAGATGCTTGATGTCCAGGATTGCTCTCCACCCCCGAGGCCTTTAGAATAACAAAGAAGATGGAATTGAAGCCCTGGCTCTGTTGCGCTTCGGGTACAGGCTGTATGGCTCGGATCTCTAGGAGGAGTTTTATTGCCTCCCTCATTAGAGCCTGTTTTATAGGGTCTGTGGAAATGTGACAGAGCAGGAACCTGCTTGGGGGAATGGATAGGAATTCGAGGATTAGACCAGAATAGATCGTGTTTCTTGCCCAAATATCTGAAGTGGTCTCCTCCCATTGGCTGGCGAACAAAGTGAGATGGCCACTAATGGGAGTGTTGGATCCACTGTCACTTTGTGCATCAAAAGGGACAGCCTTGCCCCTCCCCAAAGAGCCATTTAGAGTAAGGATGGTATCTGCCTCTGTAGGATCTGTCCTGCTGGCACTCGAGGCATTGGGCATATGGACAATGACCAGATGTTGAAGGCACCTCGGAGGCTTTGAAGGTTTGGTGGCAGAAATAGATGGTTGGTCTACGGTTCACCCATCTGGAACCTGAGGACATTTTCTTTCTCCCTTCCTTAGTATCCACTAGGACTGGATTTAATGCTTCTCCAAACAAGTTCTGTCCCTGGAAGGGTGCTGAGCCCAGTCTCCATTTCTGTTTTGCTGTCCAATGATGAAGCAGCTATGTGCTGCTACCGTGGTGCCAATAGATCAAGAGACGAACTTGGCTGCATACAGTTCCATCTGCCAAAAACTCTGTAGCTCTAATAAGCTTATTGATGTCCTGATGGACTCTCAGGTCCTCTGCAGGAACCCTGGCCTGGAGCTGGCGAGGCCACAACAGCGACACTCAAATGAAAAAGGATGCTATAGTGGATGCCTTGACTGCCCAGGCAGCTGCCTGATGACCCCTGCATAGTACCTGTTCTGCTCTATTGTCCTCTGGCTTGAGGGCCTCATCTGTCTCTGTGATCAGGGCATTGGAAGAAGTCAGGGCTACTATGGAGTCATCTACAATGGGTGGTTGAAGTACAGTGGAGAAAGACTGCTACATTGTAAAATTAACATTCGGAATTGGTTGACCAGTGGCTGGAGTGGCCCTTTGCTTCTGAAATCCATGAACAACTGGGGAGCCTCCTCAGCCCTGGTTGTATGTGTTGAGAAGAGCAGTTGCTTGGAGTCTACAATAGGATTGCTAGAGGCCACTGCTGGTACTGCAGGATCTCCGCCTAGTTGAGTTGTAGCCTTGGCTTTATTCAGAAGGGTACTGAACAAAAATGGCCAGAAAAGCCCTAATAATGTTGACTGATCTGGAGAAGCTTCCTCATCTGTTGACAGCATCAGCTCTTCCTCCCTAGGATCTGGTAAACTCTGGTCAGAGTCTGATAGGGAACTAGATTCCTGATACTCTGCCCTGTCCCTGTAATGGGAAGTGGTGGGATTCATTTGATAAAATAGCTCCTGACTCACATTATAGGTGACAGGAAATTGTCTCTGGAAGCCCCCTGACTGGGACTGAGCCATAGCTACCTCAATGGGGCTTCTCATTTGTGCCAATAAGGATTCCTGAAATGTCTCTGTGCATTGTCCCACAACTGCAGGCATGAAGGTGGTGTCAAGGGGCATGTCATCCATAATCAGGGTGTTAACTGCTTGTCTACCTGAAGGGGATAGCTGTTGAGGTAAGTTATCCCCCTTCTCCTGGTTATTAGGAACATCTAGTGCTTGAAGCTCCTGACCCTGTTTGGAGCCCTCAGGAGACAGGGCCTGAGGTGGAGGGCTGGTGGCCTGCACACTGGAGGAGAAGGTAACTCCCTGCTCAAAGATGGGCGATCCTCCCAGCTAGTGGACACTTGATTTCTCAGAGATCTAGCCAACTGCTTCTCTAATGCCCTTTGACATCTAATGACATCCTTTTTCTCAGCCCTGGTAGGTGTCAGGGCCCGTGTCTTAATCTTAACTGCAGGCTCAGATGCCAAGTGTTTCCTCTTGGCTGCGCATTTATGATGTACCCTGGGCTGTGGTGATAATGCCCTGCTGGGGCCATCATCTGCTTCTGATTGTTCCATCCTGCCTTGAAAAAGGGAGAAAGATTAGGTATACAGATAGTAACTGCCCAGTTAGGATCATCCTTAGGTGTCCCTTTGTCCAGCCAATTAAGTCTTAAGAGAGCCCGACAGCTTACTCTGAAAAGGTCATGTTTGACTGTATAATGGGCAGCCCCTAGGATACAACTTTGCCCTGTTACGCAGTTAACTGACATAAAAAAGGACCTGAGAAATGGCAGTTGTATCTGGTTTGCAATCTCTTCCTTGTTAAGGTAACAGCAGAAATAGATTGCATTTGTGCCTTTCAGACTAAGTTCCAACACTTAATTGGCAAGGCAAACCCCTCTGCATGAGGTTTGCCTCCAATAGAAACAAGGGCTTCACTTGTGGCCTCTCTGTGTTAAGCTGATTAGACTATTTCCATAATTAAAGGCAATTGTTTCTTTATAAACTGGAACAGTTTATCCACAAGATGGCACTGCTGCTGTTCTGCGCCACGTGGAGAAAATAGTGACTCCCAGGCAGCAGCCCACTGCAATGTAGCCATCCTCTGGAAAAAGCTCCCGATTGTCAAGGGAGGAAGCCTGCATCATTGGTAGCTGCCACTGACTGTCCCTCAGCTGATTTCCTTAATCCCAGCCCCTCCAAGGTGAGGGGAAGGAGTGTTCTATATTGTGGGCATCCAGTGTCGTGTGTGGCATTGGATGCTGCCTGTTAGGAATGTAATCTAACAGTTGGGTTGGCAATATATAAACCAGGATTGTTACTTTAAATAATATTGTAATTTTAAGAAAGTGTGATTGGCTGCTGCTTCCTCAAGCGGCCATAAGATGGAGCCAGAATCACTGGTAGATGCTGGTTA
>JAEANM010019581.1:0-12325 GCA_017656035.1 Myanophis thanlyinensis | reverse complement strand
TACAGGAAACGTTTGACCTCTGTCATTGCCACCAAAGGATATACAACAAAGTATTGAGATGAACTTTGGATATTGACTAAATACTTATTTTCCACCATAATTTGCAAATAAATTCATTCCAACTCAGCCAATTGTCTGGATTTTTTTTTTCTCATTTTGTCTCTCATAGTTGAGGTCTACCTATGATGCCAATTACAGACCTGTCTCATCTTTTTAAGTGGGAGAACTTGCACAACTGGTGGCTGACTTTTTTGCCCCACTGTATGCTTAGGTTAAGCCTAATTATCAGAGAAGAAAAAGTAGAAAAAAGGACAAGATGGGGCTTGAAGTTGGCCTAGCCTTCCATTCTTCCAAGGTCAGTAAAATGAAGATTGTTGGGGAAATATACTGATATAAACCACAGAGAGAGTGCTGCAATGCACTATGGGGCAGTGTATAAGTCTAAGTGCTATTGCTATTTTGCTATTGCTATAAACAGTAATAAGCAATCTCACCTCTAGTTTCACCTTCAAATTTATTCTAAATATAATTATGTGTAAAGTATAATTGTGGATGTAGATATGGATATGGCGCATTCAGATTCCTGAAACAGGCTAGATACAGCAAGAATTATTTGGCAAAGTCAAAATTTACTATAGTTGATATACTTATAGATTGTTGGAAGAATAATAAATGATCTCGAGAAAGAAGGAGGATTTTTAAGACAATGACAGAATTTGAAATGTTTATATAGAAGACTGCCTGTTAGGTACATATAAATTCCTGTTAAAAATGATACACAGACAAAACAAGTAAAAGACTATATGATAAAATGGATGCAGAATTTTAAAGAAACAATTACATTACAACAACGGGAGGACTTACAGTAAAATTCACTCCAAGCTATAATGTAAAAGAAAATTGGAAGAAGATAATCCCATTAGTGTTTCAGATTCAATTGTCTTTTTTCCTATATTTGCCATAAGAGAAGAAAAAAAGCCATTCAACAGTCATCACTCATGATTATAATTAAAAGAAAACCCAGGATGGTTTTATTAGTTTTCTGATTTTGATATTAATATTTATTACAATAAGAACAGTCAAGCAGCATGGAAAAAATATATCTTAGCTACATTAACTTGATTGCCAAAAATATACACATCTTTTCCTTTATTTAATTAAAAATTACAACAACGGAGGAGAAGGGAAGTGTTAGACACAGGCAAAGTACTAAAATTGAAACATCAGCATCAAAAGATGGGTAAATAAACATACCCCAGTGCAACCAAATGTGGAACTTAGTCACCTTTTAAAAATTATTTCTGTTCTCTTCCTTCCAAAAAGAGATTCTGGTACTCTTCTCTAGTGCTCTTTCAAAGCACATTCCCAGTCACTTTAAACATAACTTTTTACCATGAATCTTAAATCCCATGATAGCTTTCTGTCACTAAAAATTTAAAGTCATTTTCAACTTTCAGGTTGGACTGAAGTCATAAATTTTGACTGACTTGAATTCATATAATACACTAAAATCATAAAACATGACTGATAAACCACATGGCTGGAGTTCACACAATGCACTAAACAACAAACAGTAAGTAAGTCAGTTTGGCTTAGCGTGGTAGGTGAACTCCAGTCCCATTCCTGGGATACTAATCCAGGCAATCAAATTTGAAAGACAAATGGTTATTCTGGAAAATTTGCAGAGAGTAATCAAATGGACTATAATATGCAGAGGACCTCTGTGAGGAAGGGCTAAAGCAGTTTGAAGCTTTAAAAAAATAGATAGATAGAAGAAACCTCAAGGATCAAGTGGTCAAACCCCATGCCCTTGCATTATGACAACTATTCTTTGAGAAATAATCGTCCAGTAGGGTTACATACTTAGAATAATTTAGAAGTGCTTTTGATCTTGGAGAAGCACAGTAGCTCTCTGCTGCTCATTCAAACAGATTAGACTGGACCTCTATCACTGGGGATGGAAAATGAGGCTTAACCTCTGTATTTATTTTTTAACCTATGGTTATAATTCTATGCAAACTGAAATTAAGTCCCATTAAGTTCAGTAGAATTTATTACAAATGAAATTTACATAGGATTGCCATCCATATTATTTCCCAGTTTCTACCTGCTCATTTAGGAAAATTATATATGTATCACATGTGTTTATTTTGTAACAAGACAAAGATAAGAAACAATAGAAATAGAAAAAGAGTGAATTATACCACTTCAATTGGACAGTTTAAATTCTGTTTTCTGTTTTAGAGAAGATCTCTAGTTTAATATGCACCATCTTTTACTGGTTGGGATAAACAGTAGTTTGTAAATCAAGGTTGGATAAGATAATTTTTCTCATGGGATTAGAATTCAATAGACTAGCTGCATTCACTCATGTACTAAACTAAGCTTATTCTTCCTGTTCACAGAAACCAAACCAAGCATGAGTATCTTAATTTTACATATGAACTCAGAATATGATATAATGCAAACAAATCAACAGCAGAGACTGGTTTAAATCTGAATTTTCAATTCATGCTAACCTAACCATGCCTGGTCTGCCTTCTAGCTGGGAATTGCAAACTGGTTGCATGCATTTCATTCAGATCATGGTTTGCTTTGTATGTTTATTTTGCACACTTTTTTTATAACTCCAATAACAAGACTCTGAGAAGCTCACATAAATTAGAATTTCCAAGCTTGCATGGTCACTGATTATTAGTCACAAGATTAAAAATCAACAAAAAAGTGCTTACCTCAACATATTAATCAACCAATAAAGCCCAATAACCACTAGCAAAAAGTCAGCATTTTCTGTAACTTTGTTGCCATCTAGTGGTCATCTATTTGCAAAGTAGAAATATAGCCCTATACACTAGGAACTTGTTGAGTTAGCTGCCAGAAATTCTATTGAACACCAGGGGATAGAAGGCTTCAAACGCAAGAGAAAAAGGAAAAGGGAGGGAGGGAAGGGGAGATATATTAAGCATAATTACTCAGGGTCTTCAATAAAATTTGGACTCCTATTTCCAGCAATGGTTTGATAGATCTCTTGGCTGGAATTAACATTCCAGAAAAGAAGCAGAAACGATTGCTGGTAAGATAGGAATAATGGATCAGGATGGTTTTGATACTTTTAAAATAGGGAGAATGCTTTTGAGATGTCAAAGTACAATGAATGTGCTTTCTTTTCTTTACTTGTTAAATGTATAGCCTGATAGAGAAGCAGGGAGTGCCAATGTGGAATTCTTTCCTCCAATTCCCCCCCACCCATACTTCTCAGGAATAGATTAAATTGAGCAGTAATGACTGGCCCCCAAGTAACTCAGTGGCTTTCTTCACAAATTTAGCCAATGCTGTATAACATATTGGCTCTTTAATGTTCATACCTTCCTAGATTAGTTTCTTTAAGAGAAGTGATTAGCAAAGCTAAATTCTAGGATCAAACACCAATTTAAGGTTAACATTTGAAGTGACAAGTATAATACAAAAAAACTAGGAACCTGAAAAGAAAGGAAACTAGAAGGTACCTCCAATTCATATAGCTAAGAAGACAATGGGCTGTAAAAATAACTTAGCATGTTTTGTTGTCTTAATGAACAAACTTTATCCAATAAAAATAGATTCCTTTGAGCACAATTCCTGGTAACTTGACAATACAGAAGTGATTTGCCATTATCACCTTCTGACCATATTTCTATG
This sequence comes from Myanophis thanlyinensis, assembly GCA_017656035.1. NCBI lineage: Eukaryota > Metazoa > Chordata > Lepidosauria > Squamata > Homalopsidae > Myanophis > Myanophis thanlyinensis. The sequence continues at coordinate 8,647 of JAEANM010019581.1, read as the reverse complement.
TCTTATTCTAAATTTGCTAAGCACACTGATTTCTGTAATTGAAAACTAAGTGACTGTTGTTATATTTTATTCTGTTGCAGGCAAGCACTGTTCCACATCCAACAATCCTGTTTTAAAGACTTTCAGGTTTATCTGAACTAGTGCTTGCTTGGGACTTTTTCAGAATTGCACTTGATTTTTATGTGTTACGTACAGTATTCCTGGAGAGGCAAGGAAGTGGTATTCCAGACTGTTCCACAAGCCAGCCTAGTCTCCAGATGGCTTTTTCCTTGATGCACAGTATAACTTTTTTCTCAAATGTAAATATAATGTCTATACAGCCAAAATGTCTAATGCAGCTTTACAAGATTTCTATTGCTGAAAAAAAATAGCTGTACTGAGTTCTCTATTTGATATCTGTGGGAAGAGAAATGGAGCTCTGTAAAAGCACTTATTTCTGACGTTATCCAAGAGGGGTTTTTTCAGCCTTTCAAATTACCGCTAAGCACCAGTTGCTTATTTTTTATTCTGTATAATATGCTAGGAACCTGTCTGGTCATGAAGTAGTAGGGCTGTCAGATTCAGGCTTCAAAAATCCAGATACCACTATATGATAATAAAGATGTACACTTTTCTCCCATCTAATAGTGATCTGGAGTTTTGCATCTTAGATTTAGAACCTCCCAAAAATGGAATATTCTTAGGATGCTTAGAAAGCATCCTAACTAAAATATACGTGCCTTTCAGCTAAATGTATAGCCTTGAGTGCAAGAAACAATAGTATTATTGAGTCATGTATATAATTCTATCCTGTGGATTCTGCCAATTACAATTCACTGTGGACTGAAAATGCATGGATAAGCACTTACAAGATAAACCAGAATCCAATGCCATAGAGGGCTACTTTTATTGTGACAGCTATAATTACAGAAACCTGGAAGTCTGTATATGCTTCTCCTCTACCTTACTTTACCTTCATGCTAGGGAAGGACTGAGACATTAACTCAAACTAACTTATCAGAAAGGGTTCAAGATATGCCAGTCTGATTATTGCCTTGAATGTGATTCTTCTTCCTGCCCTTCTCTATGGCCTCTTCATTGGTCTAGAGATCAGGTGGGACAAACTAAACTACATGGATACATATCTCTAGCCAGATGAATTGCCTACCAGGAACATTTGATACATAGGATCATGAATTGAATACAGTCTTAGTATCACCTGCAGCCTAAAGGCTGAATTATCTATTCCTTAATGATTTTCAGTTCAGTTCATACAGCCATTGTAGATTAATGATTCAGGTGTGGGATAGGACTAGGAAGACTCAGGTTCAAATTCTCTTTCAACTATACACTTCAGTGAATGGTTTCAGACCAATAGCAATAGCAGACGATGATCACTATTGCTCAGTCCAATCTATCTCATACTTTTGTTATCTGAAGAAATGGGTGACTTTCATATATTTCACCTTGGGTTTCCATAGGAAACATGGTATATAAATGTAAAATGTAAAGATGAATAGTATTTCTGATGTTCATTTTTCCCCCAACTTTTGTATGGTAGCTCAACTGGGGCTTGATACCTCCCACTTTCCAAGCACTTAAAGTCAACAAAACATGGCCAACACAGTGTTGTGATCTTGTGCAATTAGAGTTTTGTAGAACTGTGTCGTTCCTCAACATAAGGTGGGCAACCTAAGGTTCTTCAGCATGCAATCCTGAACCACAGATCCCAGCATTGTCCATAATTAATTATATTGAATAGTGTTCCTGAGAATTAAACTTCACCAATATTTGGAGGAATACAGATTATCCACCTTGTTGCTCAAAGCATAATACAAACAGAAAAAGTTTTAAAGGAGAAAAAATATCCCTGCAAAAGTTTTATGGGCTAGCAAGAAATCAGTGATATCACATTTTAGAATGCAATCCTTGAATCAGCAAATGTGCAGTGTCACACAAACAGTTCCTTCCCATCTTTTAATTCCCTTCTCCAAACGCCTTTTCCCAATCCACTATTAGCATTACAATGAAAATATGGGGGGAGGGTCAAACCTTCATTCTCTTTTGCAGTGTCTAGTTTTGCACTCATTGCAGAGAAAAGTATCCCCCCCCCCACAATGTTTTAGATAGAATGGTCATTCTTTCAGCTAAAGCTTTACCTCTTTTGTATATTTAAATAACTATTTTCCAAAATATTTTAATAATCAATTTGGTCTACTACTTAGGATGCAGTTCTGTATATCAAGCATTTATTGACGGCAATAATATTTTTAAAATCAAGTTTGTAATTCTAGCAGAAAAGCTGTAGTTGTAAAAATCTTTTCCCCCAGCGCCAAGATAAGAAGACAAAAGTCATAGGCTTATGAATTTTGCTGGTGCTATAGAACAACAATTTTCTGCAATGCAGTTGCAGGTTGCAATAAGAATTCTGGAGATACTGCCCATTAGTTGCCTGAAAAGGGGAACAAAAGTTGGATTTAGCCTCCACTTGAAATTACTTCCATCACAACTCATAGCCATTCTGTATTACGGCAGCTGAATGAGGACCAAAAAAATGCTATAAATGAAGGACAAAATAAAATTGGAATGCACTGGTCTGGATACATTTTAAAGATGATTTGGCTATCTAAAAAGTAAGTGCATTGAGGCGGCTTAGTTTCTGATTTTAAAAACTTTGTTTACGCTCAGCTGAAATGCGAGTCAAGTGTTCAATCTGCTCCTTAACCTGTGCCAAAGCTGCCATGACTGGAAAGAAAACTTCCCAGTTGTCATTTGGAATCTTTACTGTTTTTGACAGTTTCTAAGAGCTATTAAATAACTTCATAAAAATAAGCAAACAAACCTTAAACTGTGGGTAAGTATCACACACAAGCTCAAAGCTTGGAACTAAACATATCTGTCTGAACAAATCAAAGAAAAATTCAAGAAAAAGTTGCTTCGGTGTCTTATTTTGTAAGAGTCCAACTCCTCTATCTGATAGATACTGTTGCTTTGTTCAAACAATAGGGGGAAAACCCCCAAACATTATTTTATACAACAGTGGTTATTATACGACTATAATTACTTGCTACACCACCAGTGGTTGAAAATAGTGCAAATTGCAGCAGGTGGAAAGAATAAGCCTACAATGACTGAATATTCATGGAAGCAGGAAAACTTTGAAAGGGCCTAGGTCAGGCTGCCAAGCTCACGGCCCGCGGGCCAGATGCGTCAAGTGCTAGCCCCGTCTCCGCCCGGTTTAGCGAAGGGGGGGGGGGAGTCCTGATACGTCATCTGACGCCGCTGCGATGATGATAGTTTGACACTCCTGCCCTAGGTGCTTCTATCACCCAGAATCTTTCTTTTTAAGAGATCTGGGTTTATCTAATAATGATAAAATTGAGCTGGTTTCCTCAGAATATCTGATCTTGATCTCCATTTCATTTTTTTTTTTCTCCCTGGAAGGAGAAGGAAATTCATACTGTTGCTAAACCATCTGGTTACAAAATGAAGATGGAAATAGATCTTCCAGTGAAGGGAAGACCTGTAATTCTCCTTAGATGGAATATGAGTGAGATCTGTTTCACAGGAAAGATGTTCTTACCAGCTGATTTTGGAGATGGTTGGAATAGCTCCTGCCATTAGACAAAACCTTTGTTCTGCCTCTTTGGTGTTAGGCCTTTGAGTGGTTGATGTGACAGAGAACAAGAAATTCTTTGTGAGTGGCTGGAAATAGCTCAGCATCAGCTCTGGATTATTTGTAAGCATATACTGCCTGCAAAGACTTCTGAAGGACAGAAAGATAAGTCCCTTGGTCAAAGACGAAAAAGTGAGGCCATTTCCTTCAGATAGTTTTTTTTTTAAGACATATGGCTGGCAGAGATTTGGGGAAACCCAGGTAACTGTTCTTGCTTATGCAGAACTAGCTTTTCATTCCCAGCTAAACTGTACCTCAGTAAGAGTCAGTTAAGATGTAGACATCTGAAATGCCTACGGGAGTGAAATTCTTTGTGTAGGATTCATGTTCATGGACCTCCAAATACCACTTTTCCAACCCTTCCTTCTTACTTATTGGAAACCCCAAAAGCATTTGATCCTGGTTTGCTGTAGCTGGATCTTCTTACAGGGGAATATTGATGGATTTCTTAATCCTGATTTGGAAATAACATGCTCTGCAAAAAATAACATTAATCACCAGGTGATTGTGGTTGTGTCCAGCTCATATGTCCCATCTTTGAGGGAATATTCTTGGATGGCAAACACTGCTTCCTCCTTTCCATCTGGAGTGCAACATTTTATGATTTAAGTGCAGCAGAATAGACCAAGCCAACAAGGGAAAGGAGGAGTTCACACCACCAGTCTCTTTTAGAAGGGCACTAAATGACAGGCTCAGAACCGAGGAACGTAGACTTCTGGCATGCCTCCGCTTGGTGTCACTGTGACTGTGGCAAGGAAGACTTTCTCGGAAGCCTTTCATATGGTTGCTCTACGTTTTGGGATCCAAGGCTCAAGGAGACTGTTTTCTTATGGCAGAGAAAGCAGCCCAGTATCACCAAAAGTTAGCCTTTGTCTTGCACTGAGGCACCACCCTTTTCATTTATGCTCTAGAGAGAAAAAAATGGCAAAAACAGCACTGTCTAAATTGGTGATATGCCAAACAATACATTTAAAAAAAAAGGGATAAGAAAAACAGATATGAAACAATTCTGAGATTCTAATTCCAGGTACCTCCTAAATATAATTTTCTGTTTTTTTCATTTCCAGAATCCTCCACTTAGCTTTGTCCAGCCCATTTCTCATTGCAACTGTCTGCTCATTAACCCATTCCTTAATAGAAAGCATTCTACTGTATTTTCACACATACCCCACAAACATTTATTTTTGTTATTTAGAATTCTGCCCAAATCATATATTCAAATCTTGTTCCATATCCATGTTAGATTCCCTAATGGACTTCCCTGAAAATCCTCTCCACCCAGTAATAGAGCTAGATGGGTTTCTAATTCCAGAAAATGTCTTTTTCAGAGTTAAAGCATTTATGAATATGCTATGTAGCTCAGCTGTTGGCAGGCAATACCTTGCTTCTGGCCTTCTTATAAGATGCTCACCATTCCTTTCTGGCTGCTGCTGTCACCTTGGAGGTTGAGGAAAGGGTTTGTTTGGGCTGTGAGGGCAGGTGGAATAACAGCTCCTGCTGCTGACATCAAGCTGTTCCCAGGGGTGCTGAGCGGTGGGGAAGCCATCAGTGAGCTGGCAGGATTAAGCTGTTGAGGGGAGATGGAGGCCAGGAGAGTACTGTTGGCAGCAGATGGTGCATTATTGCTGGAGTGAAGAAGGGATGTGGTGGTCACTGGGCCAAGGCCAGTCATGGAGGAACTGGTCATCTGGAGCCGCTGCAATTCTCTTTTGTGCTGAATTTGTTGAATCATCTGGAATATCAATGTCTGTTGCTCCTAAAAACCAAATGAATAAGATTAGCTACAGAAAGATTGTAGCAGTTCTCCCTCACATCTTATACTAGAAGAGTTAGGGGGAAAAAAACCCATGCCAAATATTTCTGTTTTTAATGATATGTACCTTATGGGATTTTCTTAAGGAGAACCCTGAAAAAAAAAATCTAAAAAAAAAATTAACCCAATGCTTTTAAATCTTTCCCAAGATGGCGCCGGTGAGGTAGGCAGCCCTTGTGACTGCTCTGACCCTTTTTTTATTTGTTTTAGTTTTTTTCTAACTAAATTTAATTATAATTTAATCATAATTTAAGTAACTTTTAAACTACCCTTAAGCAACACCTAAGCAATCGCTAAGCAACCATTAAGCAATCTAAACTGTCCAATGCATGGCGTGGGAGGAGAATGAAGGACAGAGCTAGAGCTAGAGATGATGATAGGCTCAGGAGACCAAGGCAGGCTGGACGGTGGAGGAGGAGGCCTTGAGGAGGAGAAGGAAGCCGCCAAGACACAGAGGCAGAGGACCTGAGGGAACACTGAGGCGGAGCAAGGCAGTAGCCTCAAAAACAACCAAGGACTGAGAGGGCCTCGAAAAACAGCTGAGGACTGAGAGGGCTGAGACCTGCCGTGGAGACCTGGGACAGTGGCATTGAATGGACACTGATCATAACAGTAGACACTGTGTTTTGTCTCTGTTCCTTTTCCTTCGCTCTCTACTTGTGTTCTTGTCCCTCTAGCTGCTTCCTATCCCTATCCTTATCCTTATCCTTCCCATAGACTATCCCCCTTGCTTTCCTCAATTTTGCAGTCGCATAAGCATTTCACTGCATGTCATATATGTGTCATGTATGTGATAAATAAAACTTGAAGTTGAACTTGAAGAGTGCTTGTATGAAAACAACTGCTTTTGTTTGTTTTGCCTGCTTGTGTAAGGTTGTCCCAAAGGTGCTTTTTTTCTTCAAGAGGCAACTGGACTATCTGGTTTTCCTCTGAAGATGTTTCACTTCACAGAGCTGAAGAAGCTTCTTGGATGAGAAGTGAAACATCTTCAAAGAAAAACCAGAAAGTCCAGTTGCCTCTTGAAGAAAAAAAGCACCTTTGGGACTCTGAATTAGCACTTCAGCAACCTTTAGCTCACCATTGCCCTTTACTGCTTGTCTGGGTTTCAGGTGCTCAAATGTACCCCTGTAGCCTTACATTTATCAGAAAACCATGGTTTCTTGTTACACATTCACACAGTATCTGCTCCCTATCTTCATCTGGCAGTTAGAAGGAGATGAAAAGTGTCTAGCTTTCAAAGAAAATTCTTATTACACTGAACGTGGAAGCTGGGTTTTGTCTAAAGTCCAGGGACCAAGGGAAGTAACAATAGAGTCTGATTTTGTGATGTTGATAAAACATTGTCTTTTTTTGAAAACCCTATACTTCAAGTTTAAGCTAATAGTTGTTCTTCAGCAATTGTCTGATGAAATGTTACTTACCGGGTTGAGTGGCTGTGATGTCAAGAGCTGCTGCAGTTGCTGCAGTTGAAGTTCAGGCTGGCTGAGCAGCTGCCGCTGCTGTTCTGACAAGTGAGTCACATTAGGTATACTGGAAGAAAGAAGACAAAAAGAACTGGGCAGTTTGTGCAATGCTGCATTGCTGCAAAAGACCACTTGAGTTCCACTACTTCAGAATCAAGATATTGGGGGCTTGGAAAGCTCAGTTATTTCTCTTGCTGCAGCAAATGCTACCAGGTCTGGTTCACTTAAGCATGATCTCCTGTTAATATTATTGCTATTTTTTAATTGTCCTTTGCCAAACCAGAATAACAGGATTCAGGCTACAGTTTACAAATACTTTAAAATACTTTTGCTTATACATGTATAACCTTCCCGAAATATCCAACACTGATAAAGGTGAAGCAGACTGGCTAATGCTGCTCTCCTTGTCCTTTTGCTTGATCAGCCGCTTTTGACCTCACTGACCATGCTACCCACCTAGAATATGGTTTTACAATAGTTCTACTACCTGTTGAGTGGGTAATACAGGTCAATGTATGGGCAGGAGAATCAACATTCGAGCCTGTATCATCTGTTATAAGTATGCTATAAGGCTTGACCCTTATCCCTTCATAAAGCTGGGAGAGCTCACTGATGAACCACTGTTGGAATAATCACACACACAGAGATAAAAACATTTGATTGCACAAAAACTCAGCTAGGAGATAAAACTAATTGACTGAATCCCCAATTGATTGAATCACTAATTGATTGAATCCCAGGTTAGAATTTTGCTTACACAGGAAATTGCTGTCTGACACAATCATACATCAATAACCACAAGGACACGTACTCAGGGTTGTGAAATAAATACGTTAAATGTATTGATTAGTTTAAGTTTGATTAGATTACACCTAATGTAAAGCATGGTCCTCTGTACTCAATAAAAACGCAAACCAGACGCTGGTCTGGGTTCCTGCTTTCACCCCGAGATCTGGACTCGTGTCTTATTTCTCATAACCAACTCATGATGGGAACCCGCTGGGCAGCGTGAAAACCTGCAAACCACGGTAAGGTATCATCCATATGCTAGTGATACCAGTTCTACTTCTCATTCAGAGCCAAGTGCAAACTGCTGAGGAACTGTTTATTCAATATCTAAATGGGACAAAGCAAGTTGTGGATAAATTGGAACAAGACTGAGAGGTTGTCCAGCAGCTAAGTGGTGATTGAATGCTCTCCCTGTGCTGTTCCTAAAAGAACAGTTCTGTAATTTGGAAATGCTACTGATTCTTGGCTGTATCCAGATGAGCAGATGGAATGGGGGATCCAGGGGTGCCCTTGCCCAGTTGGCTGATTCCCCCAGCTGCAGTGCTTTTTGGAACAAGAAGCTATGGTGTTATGCTGTTGCTCTCAATTTCTCCGTATTGGTTTAATGAGTCTCCTGTGAAGCCTATCTGAAGTTGAAAAAAAATGTAGCAGGCCTGGTGCTGATGGGTACAAGCTAACTGCAGTGTTAAGCCTGTTTTATGGGTACTGCGAAGGCACTGATGCCTTTGACTTATAAAGCCCAAAGGGTAAACCTTCAAGATAACTAGGTAATCATACCCTCCAATTTGAATCTGGCCAACCTGATTGTTCAGTTTGGGAGGTAAAGGGGATGGAGGTCTGGAAGCAATGCCTCTATTTGCTCTTTTGACTCTTTAAATTATATTCGTCATGATATTATAGAATAGAATAGAATAGAATAGAATAGAA
>JAEANM010019580.1:0-12326 GCA_017656035.1 Myanophis thanlyinensis | reverse complement strand
TATCTATCTATCATCTTTTACTCATTGATCTAAGCCCTGAGTTATGCCCTTTTTAAAATATAGTTGAAATACTTCTACATTCAGCCAGACCATCTTTATATGATTATGCTACAATCTTCACAAATTCAACAAAATACCTACAGTCAACCTATACGTGGACAGATCATGAAAATCTTCATTTTCCCAGATTCTGCAACCACATGGGAAAAAAGCTGTACCCAGAGACACATACAAACATATCAAGAGAAAGATGATGAGACCTTCTTTCACTCTCCCTTGTTTTAATGTATATTATTAGACTTTTTCAATATAGTATATACAACAAAAAATATAAAGAGAAGAAATTTTTAAAAAGAAACCAAACATACAATTATACCTTCTGCCCATCTTTCTATCCAGTATTTTTCATTTTAATCTCTTACCCATGATCTTCTTCCAAAAGAGAAACCTCATTGCAAAACATCCTGAGGTGTTTAGAAAAGCAATAAAAACTCAAATAGAAAAGAACAATATTGGATCTTGATCTGTACTTATCCATATATATGAGACTCAGAATATTGGAATTTAGGAATAGTAGACAGCAAATGTGAGTCTTTTCTTCCTAGATATGACTTGAGATGAATGTATGAAAAGTGCTTACAATGTTACAGATCTAAGAAATATATTTCAATGACTTTAATTGCACTTATTCCTGAATTAGTAGATAAATGATTAAAAGTCTGTCTGATTTTAAAATGGCAATTTAAATATAATTTATTCAGAAATAATGATTTTTGAATGGAGGTATTTCTTGATAGTAAGTATATTGTCTTCTGGAATTAGGTCACGTAAATTTGGAAAGGTAATAGCTTTAGAGCTAAATGATAATGCTTACCTGAAATATTATTATAATGTATGAATGCATACATTTTGATCCCCTGGCATAGCATTTAATTGTCAGTCAAATGTGTGTGCCTGTGTGTGTGTGTGTGTGTGAATGACTATTAAGAGAAAAGTAATTATAAAATGAGCAGGGATGTAGATAGAGTAGGGTTGGCTTTGATAAAGGAGTTGGATGCTCTACTTTTGTTAAGCCTATTTTAGGAATGAGGCCATAGCACCCACATAGTATTGGCCTCAAAAAGTCAATTTCTTTCATTTTCTATAATGAATGAATTTATACACTCATGCGCACGGACCCAAAAAACTTTCCACAGACTGAAACCTAGCAGGGTCACCATAACTTGGAACTAAATGAAAGGAGAATATCAGGCTTCAGCTGGCCTGGATTGGCATATCTGTTCCAAGTATATACACTCCTGTCAAGTTCATTGTCCCTTCCAAATATCTTCCTTTATTAATAATAAATTCATGGACCTATTGAATTTTCAATAATTCAAACTTGCACATATATCTGTCTATATTTTTGTATATTTTTATAGCTTTGCTTGATTTTCTCTCATGAAAACATTTTGTGCACAGTTTCTGAGATGCAAACTACATTATCATTCTGAGCAGTGCAGATTTTGATCTGCATATGAGCTCCAGGTTCTTTTATATAATCAGTAAAATCAGCCTCAGCAAAATTGCATCCAAAGTTAGATTTCTTTCACAATCATTCTTCATCTAGATCAGAAGTGTGGAATGATGGCCCCTATTTTTGAGTTGTGGACTTTAATTCTCAGAATTCCTGAGCTGGGAGTTTAACGTCCACAAGATATAAATGGGCCATCATTCCCCACCCCTGACAGTAGATAAATCTGTTCCTAAATGGAGTGTTTCTGAGAGATGTATCTCTCCAGCCTCAACAATCAATTCATGAAGAATTCACCAAAATAAAATTACAGACATAAATTTTTATTTTGTGAAATTTACTTCTCCCACTGATAAATATTACATTGACTGATATAGAGCATCTGATAATGTATGAAAATCATATAATATATTTCATTTCAATTGTTCCCCTATGACAGGGGTGTCAAACTCAAGGACTGCAGACTGGATTTGGCCTGTGGGGTGCTTAGATGTGGCCTGTGAAGCCACTCTGGAATCATCCAAGGACTGGCCCATGGTGCCTCTGCCAGCAAAAATGGAGCTCGGGTAGGACACATGTGCCCCTCCCCCAAGCTCCATTTTCACTGGCAGAGGGCTGCAGGAGGCTGTCGCAGCCAAAAATGCAGCCCAAGGAGGCCACACGCTGCCCCACAGCTCTCTTTTTGCTGACAGAGGGCTAGCAAAACAAACTAAAAACAAAACAGGAGAAATGTTTCCCTTTTTGCATTTGAGCATGAAAGAAGGGACAGGAAAGGAGAAAGGGAAAGAGTAAAGACAAAGACAAGGACGGAAAGAGAGCAAGGAAGGAAAAATAAGGAAAAAGGGGAAGGAAAAAGAAATGAGAATGAAGAGGGAACAAAAAGGAAGGAAGGAAGGAAGGAAGGAGATTTTAATGAGAGTGAGGGACAGTGTGAGAGAAGTCCTGCCTTAGCATTTGGCCACCACAGGAGCCCCCTGACACAAGTTATGTCAAGCTGGCTATGCCCATCCTTGCCACACCCACCCTCGCCATGCCTACACCAGTCCCCCCCCCGAGGTCAAACACAACCTTGATGTGGCCCTCAATGAAATTGAGTTTGACACCCCTGACCGATGGTATTTGGATGGAGAGAATTTGTTTTTTATATAAATGAAGTTTATATTTAATTATATATTTTGTTACACTGTTGAAAAATGGAATAATGTCATTTTACTGAGAGTTGTTTCCTATTTTTTTGTACTGTAGATGCACAAAACACCACTATTTCCTGGTTATCTTTTTAAGCTGCACCTCTCTTCATACTGGTATCTGGCTAAGGCTGACAAAAATTCCTGTGCTCTTATTTCAGAGAAAATTCTGCATATCTCAACAATTTTACAGATTGGTTACTATAAAATGGGTCATCTTGAGAAAACATTTATTTTATGTATCTATTTATTATGCTTTATCCATAGGAATAAATTACAAAACAGAAAAAAAACAGTAAAAGCATGCATCCAACAACAGTAACAACAACAAAAGAAAAATAGCCTAATAAATATATATATTAATTATATATAAATTATATATAATTAATATATATATTAAACATGTTAAAAAATTCACTCTGACTGGATGCTGAAAAGAAAAAGAAAAAATACTTGAGGAAACATTTATTATTTACTTCAGCTAATCTTTTAAGCATTTTCTGTCCCAAAAATAGTGTTCTATTCATCCTGATTCATCTGTCTTTCATCTTCCTTTCCCCACTGTCGTTTTAGTGTGCTGTTATTTGTGTACATCTCAATAGCATTTAGTGTCCTCCTTTTTGTTAAGCATGTTTTAGGAATGAAGAGCAAATGAAGGGCTGGTCAGCCAATGTTGCCAAGAACAAATTCTATTTTGTGAGCTTTGAACTAACTAGTTTAGAAACTAAAAAAAGTTCATAGATGGAAAACTTCTCATCTCACTATTTAAATTAAGTTAAAGCATCTGTGATAGATTGCAACAGGTAAAATGCCATTTTAAATTGAAACATATGAAATGATCAGACTATATATACAGCTATAGGTTAACATATAACAAATTCACCTAAAGCCAAGCATGAGAAAGTCAAAAGCCATATAAGATCTCATTACAAGACAAGAATATCCCTAATCCATATCCCTAACCCTAACCCATTGTGGGTTTTAGAGCACAGTCTAATTGGTGCTTCATGGGTGCTTCTTTTCCACTAGTGCAGTGTTTCTCAACCTTGGTGACTTTAAGATGTTTGGACTTCAACTCCCAGCAAAACTGGCTGTGGAATTCTGGGAGTTGAAGTCCAAATATCTTAAAGTCGCCATGGTTGAGAAACACTGCCCTAGAACATCAGTTGGTTTACAAGAACCTATATACAAAAAAATAAATATGTATCCAGTGACCAGAGGACACAAACACAAATATATTTTTTAATTGTTGCAATAGTAGTAATGCAGGCAGATATTGGAAACCAGATGTGAAAGAACAGAGGCAATCTCATCTAGAGCTGGGTTTATAGTCTTGTGAAAGTGTATAAAAATATTAACACTAATGTGGTTACACCCCTTTTTCAGAGAGAAAAAATGTAAAGAAGACCAGTATCTTGCAACACTGGTGACCAAAAAGGAATCACAAAAGCCACAGTCTATTGTAGTCAGGACTGGTAATTGCATACTTTATTATTCTCTCTCTTTCTCTTTAATCAAGTAAATGGATTACAGCAGTGTATCTCAGTTTGGGCAAATTGAAGATTTGCGGGCTTCAGCTTTTTGAATTTTCCAGCCAACTTGAAGCCCACACATCTTCAAGCTGCCACATTTGAGAAGATTTATGTTACCAAGTAATGAGGACTTCTACTAAGGATAAATAGAATATAGGGTTTTTTGTTACTTTTTCTTTATTGCCTTATGAATTGACATTAACTTATTTTAAAATATATTCCTTTACAGCAAACAAGTTCTAATGTACCTTACTTAATATTTTTATTGAAATTAATCTAGAAGTTTAAATTTTGATGTATTGGCTGTTTCATGCCAAGAAAGAAAATATGTTATATAAATATATATATAAATTTTACAAATAGCCAGCAAAATTCTAATGGTAAATTAAATGTTTCAAAAATGACTTGTGAAATACATCTATTTCACCTGACAGAAGAAAGGTAATGATTCAAATGTATTTTATTTGTTGACTCTCTGAAGAAAAAAATCATTCTGTTACATTTATTCTATACTGGGATTTTTTTTCAGATGTAAGAGGTATTCTTTTTTTTTCTACAAAAAGTTAAACTTTAAATGTCACAAACTATTGGTCAAGAATTAATTTTATAAATTCCATTTTTGTCAATTGGTCTTCCTGAGTGTAGGAGGGAGCATGTATGCATTCTAATTAAATCAAGTAGTACAGTGCAATGATCTGGAACATCAATTCTGGATTTTCATCTCAGCTTTGACAGTAACATTGTATAGTGTTGTATTAATTTTTAACCATCTAGTTCAGATTGCCAACGTTATTATCCTTTGTAGCAATAATGAAGCTGTCCATAGCAGTGAACAATTTTTTTACATATTTTGCATATTTTACATGCAATGTTTTAACTAAGAGATCATCAGAGTGTTGTAAAAGAACATGATGAAGTAACCAGGAGATTCTTCACTGAAACCATTAGTAAGAAAATACTAGATTTTAAAGTTAATATTGAATGGATAATTCATAGATTTAGTTATTGGATATTTTCCCATCTTGTGAAAACCCAGCTGTGTCTTAGCATTTTGGGTGAACCAGGCCATCACATAAGCATGTATGATTTATATTAAATATATTAAGCATAGAAATTATATTTTTAAACTAGATTTAGAGTTTAGCATATCATCAAAGTCATTGCATAGCCTTATATAGCCAAAAAAAGGAAATAAAAAAGATTATAAAGTATAAAATAAGATAAAGGAGAACAAATAAATAAAATAAATACACTTTCTTTTTTCAGAATAATGTAATGAAGCTAATAGCATTATAAATGGGAATAACAATTATTGTTATTACCAAATTTGGAACACGTTTAATATAGTCAATTTATTTTAAGTAAGATCATGTCCAATCTTGCTAGCCATTAAAGAAAAGTGCATTGTTCTGCTTGGAGGAAACATAATTGAGATTAAAAGAATCAGTTATAATGTGGACATTGAGTAAATGTAGGCGTGATAAATGTGTGCCACAGAGCTTGATAGAACTGACTGTCAAGAAGAACTATTGTTTCAATGACTCCTGATTTCTGGTGAAAAACACATTCTATCTTATTGTATAGGAGTGTCTGGAATCATTCTTCTTGGAACACAGTTTGCAAGACATTAGAAAGGGCAACAATCAGAACTTTTTTTAATATTAATAGAGTGGTGAGATTAACATATAAAAGTGTATGAAATTGTTGAAAATTGTGATTGAGAGCTTATGTTGGGGGAGGACATACATGGATGGCATCAGGCAAGTTTATTTCAGGGACTGCCTGTCTCCCATGATTTTTGCCTAGCCTTTAATGTTAGCAGAATTGGCACATTCTGAGTTCTTTCAATAATTTGTGCCATCTTGTTGCATCACCTCCCTTCTGGAATGAGATTTCCCCCTCCCAAATTTGTTTAGTTCCCACCCAGTTTGCATTCAATAAAGCCTTTAAGATCAGTTTGTTTTCCCAAGGCTTAAGTTAAAATGGGTGGATTTCTTTGCTGGATGTGTTTTCTCTGTATTGTGTATGAAATGACAGCATCAACTATTGATTTGTTCTGATTGCACTTTTATTGTTTATTCTATTGTGAGTGGCCAAGAGTTAGTTTGGAGTCACATCTAAATTGCAGTAAATAAATTTTAAACTCAGGAACGCTGCAGATCACCTTTTGAGACCTTCTGGCAAACAAAGTCAATGGGGATGCCAGATTCACTTAACAACCGTGTTATTAATTTAACAACTGCAGTGATTCACTTAACAACTGTGGAAAGAAAGCTCATAAAATGGGGCAACGTTCACTTAACAAATGTCTCATTTAACAACAGAAATTTTGGATTCAGTTGTGGTTGTATGTTGAGAACTATCTGTCCTTGGTGATCTCAAAGACATTGAAGGCAATGAGAATTTCAGTATTTAAGAACTTTAAGAACTTTTTTACCTTGCTACAGGGCATGCATAGATTCGCCACCACATTTCCTGTTCACCATTTCAGATAAATGAAGAGTCAAAATGATAAAGAGAGCTGGTACAGCAATAATTTTTCCATACATGGTTTTTATTGTTTTTTTTTTAATTTATAAGAAGTATAAATTGGTTCTAAACAGAGTGCCAAGTCAAAACACACTACAAGGAACAATACAAAAAAACAGCAAAGAAAAAGGAGGAGGGAACACTACCAATCATGATGATGAGGAGGAGGAGGAAGAGGAGGATCATCAGGTCTCTTCATATCTTCCAATCTTGCAATACTTCTTTGAGTTGTTCTATGATGTCCATTTTACCGGTGTGCATAGCAATCATAGCATGCAATTTCTTTTAGCTGCTTAATCACTAAAGACCTTCTGGCAAAACCAGATTTCAACTGTTCTCTGGAAATTCACTGGAATTTCACACAAGGGAATGTTCAGCACGTACTGAATCTATTTAGCATAGCCAGTCTCTTAAGATACCCAGAATATAAGTGAATACCTTGAATTGCTCTCAGAAATAGCTTTCATAACAGCTTTAGCAGTTTTGCAGTTTTATATCATAATTCCAATATTGTCTTTCAAAGTCTCGGGCAGCGCATTTTCCATAAACTGAAGTTTCTGAACAATCTTTAAAAGCCACTCCATGTAGAGTGAATTGCAGTAATCAAATGACAAATGCATCACTAACCAACTTCAGAACATATTTTCTAGGTAAAAAGTTTGGGCAAAGCCCCTCCTCTCCACTGTTTACATCTGCAGTCTTGTGAAGAAAGCCCCATTCACATATTAATACCCTAATATAATCCAGGAAAACAAATTGATTACTATGCTTTTTTCAAGACTAATAATATCTCCATTTTCTTCCAAATTAACTGACTGAAATTGGCAAGTTAAAATTTTCCATAACAATAGCTTTAAAAATTAATCTTTCTAAATAATTCCATTATTGCAATATCCCATTCATTTGACTTTTTATACTTCGTACAGCCAAAGCCTGGTTATTTTAGATTTAACAGTACATTTTGAATCACACAAGCTGCTTGCAGTTCTATGATGCTCTGTGAACCCTAGAAATCTGGAAACCATAATATTATAAAATATTTTCCCACTTGATAATCTCCTGAGTCAAGTTACAAGGAAACAGTCAACAGTTTTCAGATACTATTAATATATGCACTTTCAATTGTTAGTGAAATAATGTAACATTAATACAATATATATTATCCAAATGGAAAGGGAATTACTGGACTTAGGCAGTGTTTCTCACCCTTGGCAATTTAAAATGTGTAGACTTCAACATCTAGCATGCTAGTTGGGGAATTCTGGAAGTTGAAATGCACACAGCTTAAAGTTGCCAAGGTTGAGAAAACCTGGGTTAAATTTTATCTAAGGCCATCAGCCAACTAATTTGGGTATACAACTTGACAAGCTTATGCTGATTTTTTTTTAAAAAAAAATGTTAGATGAAGAAAGCGGAATATAGACAGTTTATTTATTGCATTGAAATACAAAATAATTTTCTGGGTTGGGTGGGCTTTCATCTGCATTGAAGTCCAATTTCCATAATATGAAGAGATGCAAGCAAAACAATTTCAAGTGTATGCAGTGCGGGTGTGTATTTAAGCTATCAACAATAGCAAAAAAATAAAGGAACGTGATTATATTTTAAGATTACCTTTCAGCTATGTGGGGTTGATTTTCATTCACTTTATTTCTTAGCATATTCATTAATTATCAGATGTGTCTAGCAATAAAATACATATGTTGTTCCCTAGTGTGAATTAATACATACTGCCCTTCTGCTAGTATGAATAACAGATGCAGAATGGCCTTTTTTTGTAACGTCTATGCTAGTCTAATCTCTCCAAGCAACTGATGTTATCAAAACATACTTCAGAAATGTCTCTCTTTCAGACTGTTTGTGTTAATAAAACTATATTCTATGCCTTTCCTCCATATCACATTATGGTATGTTTAGTAAATTTTGCAACCCCAGGACAAAGATTAAATAGCACTGAAGGGAGCTTTAATTTCTAGCTAACATCACCTGCCATTATTCCCTGTTAACCTTTTGCTCCATAGATACAGAACATACAGAATATACGAGCAGCATGGTGGCCTAATGGTGAAGACACTTGCTTCCCACTTGGAAAGGTTGAGAATTCAATTCTAGGTGGCAGCACTCTCTCCTAGGATGCAAAGAAAAAATATCTGCTGTGATCTCTGCATGGCATCAGGAAGGGCATCCAGCCAGTAAATTCTAAGATCCATCCAGTCATCCAAACTCTACCCCGATTAAGGGATTGCAGAATAATAATCAGTAGTTTTATACAGAATATATGATCTTCCAATTTTATTATCCTGGTGAGCATAGCCAAAAGAGAATAAAACAAAAATATGAAATGTATAGCAATTTTAAGAAATGGCAGACAGACCTAATGGAAAAAAGACAAGAGTAAAGAATGAGAATGAGCAAGGTCAGGAATGAAAGCTATAGCAAAATACTAAGGCTCAGTTATAGCAGAAAGCTTCTGTAGACAGTATGCCTTCCAGGAAAACCCAATAAATGCTGGGATCATTAGAGTTAATCCTGGAGTTTAAACTTTTTTGGTATTTCATTAAGCACTTGACATCTATATTGAATACTTCAGTACATAAAAACATTGCACTGCAGTTGTAGTTCAGAGAGATAGCTTAAACAAGCCATCCCTTCTTGAGTTAATGTTTCCAGAGCACAGCACATGCTTAAAAAGTGCTAACAGCAAGTTAACACGCTCAGTTTTGTAACCCTAATTAGTTGATTAGAATCCTCTGGCTGACAAAGGTTGCTTCCTGAAACTGACCGATCTTCAATTTCACATAACAACTGCTTGCTAACAGCAATTTCCTCATAAGCATATTTTTGGCAGATGGTATCCATGTTATCAATGTATTGATCAGACATGTCATGAACCATCCCCAGGTGCTGACTACAAGACACTAAATAGACTACAAGACACTACAAGACACTAAATAGTCTTGAGAGAGGTTCCACTCTCTAAAGTTATGATTTGATCCAAGTAAGAATGAGGAAGGAAGGAAGGGAGGGAGGGAGGAATACATCAGTTACAACTTCTAGAAGGATCAATTTCATAAACATCCTGGTCCTTGGATAATACTATCTCATAAATGCTTTTGAAGAATCTTGTTTTAAATATTCTTTTTTTTAAACAATATTGGATTAAAACCTTATCATGATTCACAACACTCTGGGCCCTTACCTTCAGATGGCAGAACAACTGGGCTTCTGAAGTCTCAGGTGTGCTACTCGTGATTGCTTATATGCCATTAAGTTATTACTAACTCTTACTAACCACATAGATAAATTTGATAGTAATAATTATATATTTTCTATCCATGGTTTTCCTGGTAAAAAAAGTGGTTTATCACTGCCTTCTAGATGTCTGCTTGTTTTAGCTCGATAAACTCATCCTTCCCAGGAACATCCCTGCCACAATGAGGCAGTGTAGTAGGATTGGGGAGGAGAGAGAAGGCTGAGAGTTATGTTAATAATATAAGGTATTTAGTGAACCTTAGTATGAATATAGAGGTGCTACAAGAATTTAATGTATCCTATCCTAGATTACATTGGAGAATGTGAGGTTTTTTTACGCCTTTTGTACCCACTACATTCCACATATCTAGGGTCAGGTAGGAGAAAACAAACCTAAGTTTTGTTTATGTTCTTTTCATCAGCAGATGAAATCAGAGAAAATAACAGTCAGGATTAAGATGGACTACTACATTAATAATGAAGAGCAATGATATTAGTTAGCTTCAAACAGAGAAAGAGGAGGACAGACAGATAGCAGCGATCATTCCAGTTCTTAGGTCACTGGAAGTGGGCAGTGCTATCCTGCAATAAAATTCTGCTACAGCTATGGCTTTTAATATCTCCATGTTTATCCATAGGAAAATGAGGGTTTTCTCCCATCATCACAATTGTGACCTCTAAATTACTAGAAATAATATTGTCTACTTGCTAGTAAAAAAGAGAAGTGGGAGAAGAAAGGATGCAATTGGGTGCGGACTTCAATATTGCAAATCCTGAATATTTGAAGATTAACCTGCTTGGAAGGGAGATTCTATCTGCCAGTCCTCTGAACTCCTGAAGGGCTCTTCTCCTTTTTATGTCCTTCTCTGTCCAGGTGTCTCTTTTCTTTGCCTTTGTCTTCTTCCGGTTTTGTTCTTTTCTGGTTGTTTCTCTTTCTTCTCAGTACAATTATCTTTTGTTTAATATCCATCCACCTTTCTTCTTCTTCTTCTTCTTCTTCTTCTTCTTCCCATTAATCCATTAGTCTTCTTCTTTCTTCAAAATGCATCCTGCGATGTGGCCCAATGCAATAATTAATCCTAATAGTTGGCTCAAGCTAGAAATTATCCTTGTAGCAAGTAGCTCACTCCTCCGGTGAAGTTGGGATTCTTACGCTGTAGAAGGAAGCTGTCTAAAGACCCAGTCTGATCAAGAAGCAGAGTATCCCAAGACATCTTTGCCAGTCCCCTGGTTCAGGAAATGTGTGTAATATCAAGGAACAGTATGATTTTTAAGTGACCCAGACTGACTTTCCCAAGCCACAAGATTGACCAGAGATTTTTTTTATTGCTGTCAGAAGGATATCTGCAGAAGTATCCAGCTATCAGAGCAATCAGATTGTATCATAGCAATCCAACTATCACCCTTTTCTCCTCCTCCCCCTCCTCCTCATCAAATGTCTTGTTAGTTTCTGCCATTTCCTTTTGCTTTTCTCCTCATTCCCCTTTTTCTCACTTGAACACATCTGAGTAGCAATATTTTTGCCTCCGCACTTTAAACTGGAACCTTCCTCAATACATCCTTTGTTTGTTGGGGATCCTCTTTTTTTTAATTTTCACAGGGAAACAAGTTTCTGTATTGCCAAAAAAAAAATTCCCCTACTTTTTCTTCCTCCTTGATTCAGAAATCCCTCTCTCTTTTTCCTCAAAGGAAGATACTATCTTCCTTTTTTTCTATATTAAGTTGAACCCATGCAGTATGGTCCTGCACCTTTAGTACATACCTGTGTGTGTGTGAATACTACCTCAATGAACCTATCAATTCCTTTTTGGCAAGTTCGTTCTTTTCGGCTTTGCACTGCAAATCCCTTGTCCTATTCCATCACTGAGAAGCCTGGCTGTATATTAAGCTCTGTTTTTTTTTTTTCTGCTTTGTCTGTCTGTAGATGAACTCTATATGCTTTTTTAAATTCAGTTCCTGAAATCTCCTATTTCCCTATTCTTCTTTTGAACTTGCTTTCTCCCTTTGACGTTGAATTGAATGTACTGAATTCCACAGTGGAATTGAAACATGACTATAAGAGTCTCTTGATTTCCCCACTAGGACTTTCTTTTCCTGAAACTGACTCTCCACTTGTCAATTCCAATTGCATTATGCATTAACGTACTGGCTGCTATGTTGGGTGATAAGCCCAATAATTATTATTAATCCCCCTGAGATTCGGACTATTACCGACCTGTGAGCTTTCCGACGTGCATTAAAAACTCACTTTTTCCAACTAGCCGGCCTAGCCTGACACCTTGGGGTATTTTAATCTTGGTTAAATTTTAGAAT
>JAEANM010019579.1:0-12326 GCA_017656035.1 Myanophis thanlyinensis | reverse complement strand
CCTCTCTCATCTTTTTAAGTGGGAGAAATTGCACAATTGGTGGCTGACTAAATACTTTTTTGCCCCACTGTATATAAGAGCAGTTCGATGCCGCAGATGTGAAGTGGGCATTTTCTTTTCTGGTCCCACATGTATCTTCATATTTTGTCATTTTCAGATTGTAAAGGAAATGTCCCACTGAGAACTTGCAGTTTCTGAGATCCAACTAATTTTTAATTAGTTGGGAAACTATTTCGTTTTCCTCCAAATAAGCATCAATGAAAGGTGATCCAAATGGCCACCTTGTATTTAAGACTATTCCCGATTAATTATTAATCAGCAATAAAGGATATAAATATTTATTGCTTTGGCTGGGAAAAAATACAATAAACTTCAAGATTTACAAGGTAGTATCTCGGGTTTCAGAAGAGCAGAAACTGACTCTTTTTGACAGGAATATGTGAACTGGGCAAATAACCGAGACGCTGCTGTAAGCATGCCTGTAGCTCTACTATTACTTCTTAGGGGAATAAAATCAGTAATTGGAACAACTGAGTTTTTCTGAGATCCAAATGAGTGAAAATAATAGTATCATGTTTACTATTACACCCATCAACAAAAATATAACTGTTATTATTTACTTAAGAGTTAGTTTTATGGAGTTTCCAAATGAGCGAAAACAATAGTATCGTGTTTACTATTAGACCCATCAACAAAAATATAACTATTATTATTTACTTAACAGAAGAGTTAGTTTTGTGGAGTTTTGTATTTGGAAGAGGCCAATGGATCTCCACATCTGCATGTGGGAGAAAAATGCATTCCCAAGCTAACATGGTACAAGACTCCCATCTTTTGCTACCGTAGCAAAAGCTAATGAGGGAGAATATGGAGGCAACTTTTGAGGCAACTATGGCACAAATGTACCTTGGAAACATTTCCCCCGTTGCTGTACATTGTATTCATCTCATTCCCAGCCAATGAACAGCTCACAGCAGCACTAAATTATTCTTATCAAGTGTAGGTTCCCACATAAAAATTTCTTGGCTTCTGTCTATATTGAAAGCCCAGGAAAGGATGAAAAGTGGAGAATATTTTCCTTGGTACTTCTTTGCTGTCCCTAATCCAGCTTTCCTTGTCATAAAAGGCAGGTGAAGCGGGAAAGAAACCAGGGAAGATGGGTCTTTTCATCCATCTTTTTCTGCTGCAAAGCTGCTTTACCTAGCTCTCTTTCCCACTGCAAAGTGACTGCTGTGCAGGCTGTACATTGCTCTCCTGACTTCCCAAGGAGGACAAGTTGTAACAGCAGCAGAAGACTATGGTCTATATATGCTACAAACCCCCAATAGAAGACTAGTTAACCCCCCTCCTCCAAGGTTTGTCATTACAGCTAAGGTGCAACATTTTAAACACATGCCAAAGGTTTCCCATGTTATCAAGATGACATGTGTCCAGCAGACTTTTGAAAGGCTTCAGGATGCATATTTTAAATCCCCACCCACTCACAGTTAAGGTGCTGAACACCTGAGCTTTGGGGGAATGGGACAGCAATGATGTTGTGGGGAAAAATATATTGCAGCAGCACCACTGCCACAAAGCTGGACAAAGCAACATCCAAAGGACATGGTTTTCTTCCTCCTCTTCTGCCACAGAGAGAAAAAAAGTCTCTAATCTAGAATTGCTGTGGGCATGGGTCAGAATCTATTTCGTCCCATCTCAGAACAAAATGAGTTTCCAAATACTAAGCTAATGGGTAAGTTTTTGCCAATACACCAATTGATGGGAAAAGAGATGAGCATCTAATGCTTTGAAAACTAGTTATTTTAGTTTTAGAGCAAATAAAATTGATGTGGTTTTTTAAAAAAAGAAACTGCACATCTATATTTCAAAGGCCATTGTCTAAATGGAAATAAAATCACCATTCCAACTATGTTGTAATGAAAAAAAATTGCTTGCAGTGAGTTATTAAAGTGGAATTGAAGTCTGCTTCCACCTGCATATACCTAGTAATTAATTCATTAATTAAATGATAGGCGTTATCAACTATAGTTATTTGATTTTGCCCTTCTACCACATTTCAAGATGGCTCTTAATTTTCTCTATTATTTTTTCAAAAATGTTGCCTCCAGGTTTGTACATTTATCCGTTCAATAAACGATCAAAAATTTAACTCTTCTAAAAATGCAGAACTGTTCTAGAGATCTGTCATGTTTTTGAGGTATTGTTGGGTGGATTTATCAATCACTGCTGTGAACTGGGATTGATCTTTTGAAGTTACACATTAATTTATTTTTAAAGAATTCCAGGAAGGAAAGAACATATTTGAACTCAACAGATAGGAAATGGTATTTTCTATACATTGCAGAGGCACTCCCTGTTAAATTTAGAATACATTGGCAATCATGTTCAAGAACTGTTTCTATTGCCACAATGCACTCTAGGTTGCATGAAGAAAAAAAATTGCATGCTTGCATTTCTTTTCTAGCACCTTAAGGTACTTTAAACCAGTGGTCTCCAATCTTGGCAACTTTAAGACTTGTAGACTTCAACTCTCAGAATTCCTCAGCCAGCTTTGCAAAATTGGCTGAGGAATTCTGGGATTTGAAGTCCACAAGTCTTAAAGTTGCCAAGATTGGAAACCCTGCTTTAACTAATGCTTGGAATTAGCTCATCAGTACAGCTTTATCATATAGATCAGGGAGAATGAGTGTTTATTTGAACATAAATCCCTTCAAATTTAAGTTTCACACAAAGTAAGAAACAGTTTACCTCCAATGTCACCATAGTGTTAATTTTAGCAAGAGGGTGGGGTCAAACTGCAGTTGCCATTATTTTGAATAAGATGCCACTTATTTGAATGAAAAGTCCAATAATGAACAATAAAAAACAATGATTTTTCATCCTTGCTCCCATGAGATGTAGTGAAATCTACTGAACATGGATGGCTTTGAAAAGAGACTAAATCAATGAAAAGAAGGAATAGCTAGCAGGACTAATTCTGCCTTTTGAATAGGAGGATAAGATAGCCACTTTTAATTCAAGCTGAACTTCCAATATGATTCTTAGATTTCTTGGCAGTGTTATAAAGTAGCTTATTTTTTCCCAGTACATTTGTAACTCCCTGGTTTAATCAAGAATTGTGGCACTTCCAGTTGATCTCCCACCTAAGAACTAACCAGAACTAATTTTGTTTAAATATTAAGATTGGCTAAATTCAGCTAGATGCTGCCCTCTGCTGAGGAATAGTTATATCCCAGCTCTTATTTAAAAACTCAGTGTGGAGACATGGGACAATTAGCAAAACTAGTTTGGCCTGAGAGAATGATTAGGCCTAATGATTTCAGTGGTGAAGGAAAGACTCGAATCTGGATCTCTGCTGATTTAATCAGACATAATTGGGTTTTAGAAGGAACAGAACAGCAGACTGTAGAACTATAGTCTGATTAGTATGCCTTTTTTTGGTTCTGATATCAAAAAATTTATATCAATAAGAACTGACCTATACATGAGTCCATTTTATGCACTATTTGCTTCAGTACTACTGTGTGTAATTCAACATGAATCAAAATATGAAGATTATGGACCTGTTTTCATTCTGCAGCATGCTGTCAGGGAGATTAATGCAACCATGTCAAGAAAAGGGAAGATTTAAATTTTTCAACAGACTATAACAAAAGAAACTGGAGGGCCCCCGAGGGAAAAGGGGAGAAAAAGCTGTGATTCAGCTAGAGTACTGTCAAAAAGTTAAAGTACTGAATATCTAGAATAAATACAGATACCAAGCACCATGTCAAGAAGATACCGAAAAGTATAGGATATTTGTTAACTAATATCTAAATCATTTGCAAAATGAGAACATTTTGTTGGCCAACAGTTACAATTATGTTCCTATCAAAAATCTACCACTTACCATTTGAAGACTTTTAGGAAGCGAAGAATGGCAGAAAACAACTATTCTTTCAAAGTGAGAATTACTAACACCAAAACAAACATATCCACAGCTAAAATTACCTCCAATAGTTCCAAACAATTGGCCTTTGATTAAACTATAGTTTATACTTTTATCTGTTGTACAATTTTCTTATTTTCTCATTATTTGTGAGTGCTGCATCTTCATACTAGTATCTTTTTGCATACCATCATGGCTAAAATTCAGTGTTAACCTATATTTTTTTAAACGTTCCCTTTTTTGTAAGAAAGTTATTGTGGATGAGTCAGACAGTTGCATCGGATGTCAACGAGGTCATATGGGAAAAAAACCCTCTAAAATACATTAATTATATATTTATTCCATTCATTTTGGAACAATGTAGGCGTCTTTATCTTATTTGTTAAAAAATAATTTGGAATAATAAATTGCTGGTGGTTTTTCTTTAAAAAAAAATATTTCCTGGATATGCAAGTCTTTAAAGTTAATTTTAAAATGACATCTCATATTAAATGCCTACAGTGACCTCTACTGTTATACACGTTGGATATCCAAGTAAAAGCAACAACAACCCAACCTGGCAATTGATTCACTGTAGCGTAAGACTAATTAACCAGGTCAGTCTTGAAGAACATTTGTTTAGCTTTTGGGGAGAGGAGAAGGGAATTGATAAATAGAAATGTGAGCATTTGCAGTTCATAATGAAGTTGACAGTATTTACCCAGTTCTTTTACTCTTAATTGCATAATTTTGAATTAGGATTCAAAATAATTATACAAAATTGTAGAATTAATTTTTCATTGCACTGCAGGATCATCAGTCAAATAAGTGTAACAAAATATAAAATGGCTAATAAATCATCCTTTAAAAATAACATTTCCCAAGAAATTAACATGTATAAAAGACATAGGTTCTTGGGCAATTTCAAACAAACATGTTACATTTAGGTGAAATGTTTTTCTTAAGTACAGTTGTATATTTATTAGCATTTTTGTTGGCACTGATTTTTATGATAATTCAGTCTTGATTAACATTCAATTAAGATTATATATAATATAAAAACAAATTTCCCCCCAAGCACACATAGTTACGAATATTCTGCCTACCTAATACCAACTGTGATATATTACAACATCGATATGTAGTTAATCCACTCCTGAAAGCACAGATTATATGACAGTTTCCAGAGAGTTCAGTTGGCTAATTACTTTCAAAAGAGCAGAGACTTAGGGGACCATGCAGAGGAAGAGACTTTCATATTTAGAATAGGAGTAATCTTTCTACGTAAGTCTTCAACAAATACATGAAGTTCTGTTCCATATTGGCACACATAGCTATTTTGAGGGAAGAATTTTAAACAACAATTTTGCTAAAAATGGAAGGATTTAGAGAGCAGTGATAGTGACCATAAGGGAGCAAATATGACTTTTTAAATAGACATACAGTACACTGGATCATATAGTATCATCAAAATTGCACTGTTCTGCAATAATGTTTCTAATATTTTTGGAGATGTATTACATTTTTACTGGAATGAAAAAGTAAGTTTATATTGTGTTCATTCCAGTACAAATGTAGTTGTAGTTGATAATTATACTGCTCAATCATTTTTAAGAGAAACCAACACTCATATTATCTAACACTACATGATAGATCTTCTGCTTGGCTACAGTAATGGGTTTTACATGGAACTACCCTTGAAGATCTAATTAACATGCAATCAGTTGATAATATAGTGGCATGGATACTTAGGGGCATATCACAATATACTCACTTAACTACTTTTTCAGCAACACTGTAATCCTGTAGGGTTCTGGGTACAATTCAAGATTCCTCTAATTACCCATAAAGCCCTTTATAACCCAGGAATGAGTAATCCGTTGGACCATTTGTCTCCAGTTGTATCAGTTGTCCTATTACATCTGGAAGAGTTACCACTGTAAGTTTGAGCAACTATGTGAATACATAAATGGAATAAGAAATAATAGGTTGTGTAAATGAATAGTATGAAACAAAAAGGAAATAGGAAAGAAACAAAAAGAAACAAAACAAATTTACTTTATATCAATACTATATTTTACTTGGTTACTTTTACTGCATGTACTTTATCCAATTTCATATTCAATTTATTTTTTATATTTCTCCTCATATAAAAAATGTAACAAAGTGGACGGAAGTATGTCTTGATACACAGTCACTGCTACTTTTGACAATATTTATTCCTTACAACAGACTGTATACAACATCAGCATTTGTAATCTTATTTTTTTTTCATTTTTGAAGTTTATTAGTATTTTTATCAAGGTATACAAATTCAGCTACTTGCTCAATTTTTTTAATCTTTTACACAGAAGTATTCATTCAACTTTCTCTACTAAACATTACTTGCTTTGTATATGATATACTGATTTTCAGATCCATAGTCATTAATACATCATTTGATCTATATAACATTTGCTGTCAAATTTTGGGTTCTTAAGTCTATAACACAGGATTCTACTCTTAACACTACTGGATGTGCTTAACACATTCAAAACCTTTTAATCACTATTTTATTCCTCACCAATTCTCTCATTTCTTCATTATAAACAAATAAATCAATTATAATAATAAATCTATTTTTCCATGCATGGGTATTAAATGCTAAACCCATTTATTCAAAACCAAACATCTCTTTGGTGTGTTTGGTGATTTTTCACCTGATAGTATCATAGTTTTATTTATTTATCTCATTTATATGGCCACTCATCTCAAGCAATTCTAGGTGGTAGTGTACTACAATTAATAAAAAAGCAAATATATAAAAATAAAAATTTTATAATAAAAATTATAAAAATAAAAAGTCTTTATCTGAAACAAAATATTATAAACAATCAAAATGTATAAACCACACCAAAGGAGTAAAAAGAAAAATCACATTGCAATCATCTAAGAACATTTCCAGTTTCCTGAGATTCCCCAGGTGATATAGCCAGATCTTATATATATTTATCCTGACATGCATTTTGACTGTCTGATAACCTACATCTTCACTTCCCAATATGCATTTATCAGCTTCATTTTACAATATCAGACAACTTTCATTCAGCATCTATTACTAACTTCCCCTTTCTTTTAATTTCACAAACATTTAATAAATCTATCCCACCTCATTTAATTTATTTCATGTTCTTTACTATTTATTTCTCTTGGTTTGCAAGTCACAAGCTTCAATATGCTGTAGTTATCACCAGATAACTGATCTCTGCTGCCCATCAAGACTTTAGTCAATCAAAGCTTTCACATAAAACTTTATAACAAAACAAAGCTGTAGACTAGCTTACATCTTCAGGCATCACCATGCAACATTTAGCATTCTCTGCTAAGGGTAAAATCTTGGGAGATTTTGGCAAGTAGGCCACAAATACAATCAAAACTCAATTTCACTTAAGCAAGGGGATAAATTATAACACCCAAGCTAGATATTACCTTGCAAGCTCTACTATCACCAACATCTCACTGACTTTGAGACAGATCTTGTATATTGACATCATTCGGGATGCAATTATTTCAATTATCTCAGAAGGATGGTTGAGGGTCTATCTTTCAGGTTTGCAACATTTTGCAGCCCTAGACATCCCAGTCTAACACGACTCTAAACTTGCACAATTTCAGTAATTTTTAATTTTGGAGCACCAGTTACATGTCTTGGAATTTAACTTGGGAGCACCAGTGGTATTGTGTTTATATATATTGTGTTTTCAACTCTTGACTGAGCTCTTAAAAGTGTATGAGTTTGAATTTCTACGCAACAAATGTGATGCTAAATTAACTGGCCATTTTTAAAAGTTCTGATAGAAATCTCATCTTTTAACCGCTACATGGCAGGCAGATACAACAGGAAACCTTCTCCAAGCCCAGGAGTCCTGTAGATACAGCAGTATGTTCAGGAATAATGGGGCAAGGTTATTTTAGAAGCTGAATTATCCCCTTAATTCTTGAAAGGTCAATATATTTCTTGCATTTCCTATGTAAAATCTTAAAAATAAAAACCCCTAAATTATGTCTGAATACAACATTTTCTTACATAAAGAAAAATCTACACTACTCTGAATTTGCCTGTGTGAATGTTTGTATAGGAAAAATGCTTTAAAGGAAAGATACTCCAAAACAAACAGTTCCAAAGTCCAGTAAAAAGAAATTCAGTAGTCTTTTGGTGCAAACTCCACGGAGATTAAATGTTATTAAGAAAGCTTTTTTTAAAAAAAGAAAACTACAATTAAAATATTAAAATCCACATCAATTCAATATTCAATGATTAGTTGCTTCCCCAAAAACTCATTAACATATCCCTAAAACACTTCTTGATAAATCAACAGTAACTCAAAATATGATGAGTTTTATGCTCTGACAGTTTTTATCTATAATTTTGAATGTTTCTTAGATGAATTAGCAAACATTAACACCTTTATGGTAATCGATTAATGTCAGCAGAATTTTAGAGAGCTATGCTACAGGCTCTAATATCACAGAAGTAATCAATTAAGGGAGTCAGTTAAAAATGATGCAAAGATCAGAGATGTCAACAGGAAAACAATCTCATTTTATGGTGTCAAAAGCAGAGTAAAATATGGCATTTATTTTATCACATAGCTGAATTATTTTGCTAAGGTAGCCATACACCCACTTTTCTAGACAGTAACATCTATTTATGAACTATTAAATTACTGATTACATAAGAGAAATACCTGTTTTGAAAGATGTTTAAATAACAGTGGAATATCATCTGTAATAAGATATTAAATATGTATTTTGGTCAAGATGTCTGAAAACCTTTGATCTATTCAGTTAATATTAATAGCAGAATTCTATTTCAAGAGAAAATTTACATTCAGATTTATTCAACTTCTTTTATATATCTGTATTTAGGAAAACAAGCAAACTCTTCAGTATCACAATTAGATAGTTAATCAAAAAATGAAATGTAACTAAACTCGTGATTTTAACAAGAGTTTCCCTTTTGAATAAATAGAAACTATGTCATATTCATTACTACATTACAGCAGAAAATGACAAAACTATTTGAAATAAATGCTGAATTTCAGAAATGGGAATAATGAGCCTTGAAATTTCTCAAGATTTGTCACAGCTGACATTGCATTTGTCAATACAAGCTTTTAGCAAAAGTACACACACAATAGTTTCATTTCCTTTGCAATTATTTAAATAAGTACTTCCAACATGAGACCTCTGTTACACAACACAGTAAGAAACACAAAGTAAAGCAAGCTATATGCATTCTTTACTCCCAGAAGCAAGCCATCAGAACCTATTAAAATTACCTCAAACTGATAATACTAGAGACATGACAAATCGCAGGCCAAGAGTCAGATACCAAAGAATGTGTATCAGAGCTTTGGGGCCAGGCCGATTTGCAAGCAAATGATATTGTATAGAGTTGGCATGCTCAGTGCATGACAAACTGATGCAATTTCAGCACTGTCGAAGAAATGGGGTGAGATTTCTGAGATGCTGGCCAGGCTTAGCTTAGAGAATTGTGCAGAGTTCCCAGATTTGAATCACTTGGGGCCTGAAAGGGCGTCCCTTGACAAGCCACAAATAATTACACTGCACTCTTTCCATTGTACCCTATTATTTTGTCCTTCTTATCTCTAGACTTTGAACACTTGTGAACAAGCAAGGTCGCCTCTTATTTTGACCACAGGATAGCAAAACATTGTTCTTTTCTGATATGATAAATAAAACGAAGGCCAAGAGACTAGCCATTTTTATCGGATCTATTTTCTACTTCTATAAACAGAAGTAACTGGTGACCTAGGAAGAAGAGCTGAGACTAGAAATAATCATAGAAGTGGGTTCATGAGCTCTTCACTTAAGAGGGTTATGTAGCTATCTAGTACACTGGGGGGAAAAAGTGAGATTTTAGAAACAGGGCATTGAGTTCACAGCTCCCAACAGATAAAGCTATCTGGAGATTATTTTAGTAGAGTTGCCTTTTTAAACCAGCCAATTTCGACAATTCAGATTACCAGTAATTCAAAAAGGTTGAGAATCTTCTGCTTGCTGTCAGTTTTTCTAAGGAAAGCAGTAATCTGTCTACTGAACTCTGAAACATTTCCAGTAACTAACAGTGATCAGCAAAGGTAACATATACCATACTGAAATTATTAACACAGAATTTAAAGTAACTTTCTGATAATTCCTGCAGTTCAGAGTAATAGGAAAAATAAAAACAAATTCAATAATCTTATTGTTCCTGTTTTCAAACAGACACTTTTTTTTCTATTTTTGCTTTATAATCTATTTCTGATTCACCCTTAGTACTTTACAGGTATGTTAAGATTACAACTCTCAGAATTATGGGAACAGTAATACCAATGCAACCAGAAGATAAGATAATGAAAGGTTGGTTTGTTCTTTGGCCTACAACCAAGTGGTAAGCAAGTTAACTGTTTCAATCAACTCTAAGATTCCATGACAAATTTGATATGAAATATTCCTCATTCTGTTTTATGTTTGCTGGCAATTGTTTGGTTTTTTTTGGTCCCATTAAATAGGCCAACTTTACTTATAATGCATTCAGTCTATACAAAGAAGATTGTTCTTTTAATTTTTTATTTATTTATTTAAGAAATTTATATTGCCACCTATTTGCACATGGTGACTCAAGGAGGCTTACAAGAATCTACAAACCTCATATAAAAAATAATAAAACTAATAAAAGAGAGAATCATATAATAATAAAATAATACCCAGCCCCCAGCCCCAGCAACAACACATCACACGAGCCATTTAATGGGTTCCATTCCACTCCAGCCATTTAATGGGCTCCATTCCACTCCGTTCCACTCCAGGCCCGCTGGAAGAACCAGGTCTTAAGCGCATTCTGGAAGCGTATCAAAGTGGAGGCCATTCTAATCTCTGGGGAAATGATGTTCCAGGAGAGAAGGAGCTGCCATGGAGAAGGCCCTTCTTCTGGGTACCACCAGGTGTATCTCCTTAGGGAATGGGACCCACAACATTCCTTGCCTCCCTGATCTGGTGGGTTGGGTAGATGTGACCGGTAAGAGATGGTCCCTCAGATAACCTGGTCCCAAGCCATGAGGGACTTTAAAGGTGACCTTGAATTGCACCCGGAAGTAAATTGGCAACCAGTGAGGTTCCCGCAGGAGAGCTGATAACATGTGCACACCAGGTCTGCACAAAACCATTCAGGCAACTGCATTTTGTATCAACTGGATGCTCTTCAAGGGCAGCCCCATGCAGAGCGCATTGCAATAGTCAAGATGGGAAGTGCCTAGGGCATGAGTGACCATGAATAGGGATTGTAGGGATTTTAAACCTAAACCAATATTTTGAAAGATTCAGTGTACTA
The DNA here is from genome assembly GCA_017656035.1 of Myanophis thanlyinensis. Lineage (NCBI taxonomy): Eukaryota > Metazoa > Chordata > Lepidosauria > Squamata > Homalopsidae > Myanophis > Myanophis thanlyinensis. Next base: position 1,044 of record JAEANM010019579.1, on the reverse strand, counting down.
TAAAATACAAGTCTTTATTCATATCAAGGCAAACATATACTGATATGCAAGGGTACACAACATGTGATGCTATTAATTCTATGGTACCTTACATATCCATAACTGGAATATTTTCCCACTTCTGTAAATGGAACTGCTTCACTCTTAGCCTATGAACTGAATGAATGCAGAACTAATGATGATGAGTTTATTTTGCTTGTATGTTCCATTTCCCCCCCCCCCCTTCCTGAGTGTTATCTCTGTTGGGTCAGTTTAAAAGATAAGTGTGGTATTTAGATTGCATGATTAATCACACCTTAATTTTGAGGCCAAATTCCAAAGAAACAAAGTAGTAATGTACCCTAAAATATTTTTTTTTGTTTTTCAAATAGTTTTGAAGGCATCTGTATATTGCTTGATGATGGAAAATTAAGCTATATAAATATACTTTGTCATTATCTGTCTTCAGGACTCAAGTTTCAATTTCCACTGAGATTCATTTATACACAGAAGCAATATTTTATATCTAAGGTTTGGAATTATTCTGTTTTACAAAATTATTGTTCCTTAAAGTCAGCAGAAAAACACTGTATAAAAAAATAACACCTGCAAAAAAAAATCTGTAACATGAAAAAAATTAATCTACTGCATTTGTTACATTTCCCTATTATATTATCTATTCTATTAGATAATATAAATCAATATACTATTAACAGAATTAGCGTCCTGGATCGAAAGCTTATGAAAAACAAATGTGTACATTTAGCACTACAATTGCTAGTGTTAATAGTATGATCTTATATATATTAACTCATATATAACTTCTAAGACCTGCTACAGAAAGCACTGATAATTAAGAATGCCCTAATGAAATTATCTTTCAGGATGAAGAGTTGCTACAGAAGTTTATGCCACCAGTTCATACAAAATTTTCACCATTTATAATTAGTTTGAATTCAGGCAGTATCTGAATTGAATTGAATTAAATAATACACAGCATCCTTTTCAGGCAAGGAAATAATCAGCTCATCTATTGTTTTTGAAATATATATACATATACATATA